>LFZO01000138.1:0-71952 GCA_001578225.1 Pseudocercospora musae | reverse complement strand
CTACGCTTAGCGTAGGCGCCTCGCTATATCTTCGCGATAGTATAATACTAAGACTAAGCCGAGAGGGTAGGATCCTATAGATGCTCTCTATAGACCTATCCTTAGAATTACTAGTATCCTAGTCGGACTCTAGCGATACTTAGCGATTAGACCGCTTAACGCTTATACTACGCCTAGTACCCGCTAGCGCTAATCCTACGTCGCGCTATATACGTAGCCTAGCATTTTTACGCTCTAGCTCCTAGGCTTAGACTTCTTGTTTAAGTAACTTCTACTCGGCTTTCGAGCGCGCGATTCGCTCGTTTAACGTAGCCTACCGCTCGCTAAAGGTCGTCTAACGTTCTTTATCTCCCTAGAGGCGATCGTCGTCCGTAGGCGCCGCGGTATTACTACCTAACGTAGTTAGCTCGCTTGCGCTTATCGTGCGGTATTCTATAGGCCGCTACGGGGATAGACTTGTTAGAACTATTAGGGGCTAGGTATGTAGTAACGTATAGAATACGGTATACCTACCTAACCGATAATATAGTAGATAGTAGAACTAATAAGTGCCTCCTAAAAGGATTGCGTAGAGCGCTAGGTTAAAAAGGCTATACGAGTTACGTACGTCTAGCGTACGCCCCTAGCGCGCGCCGCTTAGTACACTTAGGGCTTAGCAAGAGACCTTACCTTATCGAGGTCCTTACAAGTATACTAAAGGTATATAGAGCTTAGTAGAGGGAAGGAAAGTAGACTTAAGAATATACTACGCGATAGCTACTTAGAAGGATACGTTAGTAACGACGATAATATATTTAGGCCCGATTTCGATATTAGATAATCTTAGAAAAAAAAAGGAGTATATAGCTAGACTCGAATCCGATACGGAGTACGACTTTTACTATAGGATTTTAGTATTTAAGTAGTAATATTGTAGATAGAAGATACTCCCTACTAAATGTTTATATAAAAGTCTAAAAACCTACTAGAACTGGCCTAGACGAGAATAGCGATTTAATTATTCTATACTATAATTAGTTCGATTTTGTACTTAGCTATATAGAGTTTCTCTCTAATCCCGTAGCGGCTTAGTTTCCGGCCGCGAGAGCGGTCCGGAAAGTCAAACCTCAAACTTATTCATTTATTCATTACTAATGCACTAGAATGATCATAAAATCGCTACATTCTCGCTCTAGTCTCCCGAGATAGTTCTTGGTAAGCTTACACTCCACGAGATGCTTGCACATACCAGCCGCAGGAACATGGCCGAACAGAGTGAGCGCTACATGGGAACGATTTGTTTCAATAATTCCTACATTTCTCATCCTTGTCAGAGTCAAACCTCAGGCCCGCAGAAGTCGGATGTTCTCTGGGGCTGCGCTGGAATCTTTGATGCTTGTCGCTGCTTCACATCAACAAAGTTTTGTGAATTACTGGATGACTGGAGTCTAGAAGAGTCCTGGTGATGATGCGATGTGACCGAATACTCCATGTAGGCATTGCGGACGTGCTGTGATGGTGCAAGTAGCAGTGGTAGTGTTGGTGAAGTCTCATGAGTTGGCATCAATGTGATCACAGGCCATGGAGATGTCAGATCTTGTCTTGACCTTGAGCGACAACACGCCTGGACTATAGTCGACGGAGAAAGCAGACTGCTCGAATGTGTAGGGCAGGACGCTCCGACCCACGACCATGTCGCAACCTGCAACGACTTCTGTTTTGCGTTGAAGCCAGGATTTGCATTTCGATGAGAGTGTGAGCGGCGTGAACAGATGCAAATGGAACACGCGAATCCGATGCTGAGGTCGAGATGGGAAAATTACGAAGTGATCCGTATGGAAATAGATGCCGTTGAGTCGTATAACTCCTGGTCAGCGTGTCTTGCCTCGGTGCATTGAGTTGCGAGGCCATTAATTTGTGTACAGTAGTTCTAGCGCCGAACCACACCCATATCTATAGAATACGTTGATCATTGCAACAGCAGGGCGAAGTTCGTGACGAGAGTTCTCTGTTGCCGACAACCGCGGTGCTGGTCACACAGACATACACATAATAGGAAGAGGGACATGGCGGGCGAGGTGTGTGTCTGTGTCAGGCTCAGGGTGTGCGGAAGCGTGAGCGTGGGGCAAGAGCTTCACTCGCATGGTATGGAATCCAACAAAATATTGTTGAGACCATTATCTGAGGAGAAACACCCACGGCCGGTCCGTACCATAATCGCACCTCATCGTCTCGACCAACACATTGCGCCACTGTACGACTACGATTAGAAACGACTTGAGCACTCAAATGCGCGCACTCCATCCATCATTCGCTCTGCGGCATACGTAGTTAAATATCTACCCAACCTCAGTCACCATGCCCGGCAAGCAGAAGAGCAAAGATGCCGCAAATGGCCTTGTGTACGATATTTTTCTTTGGATATTCAACGTCGTCGTCGAGCTTTTCTTTCGTGAGATCCACCCTCGAAGCTCATGGCGTATACCAAAGAAAGGTCCCGTAATATTTGTCGCCGCACCGCACGCCAACCAGTTCGTCGACCCTTTGCTGCTCATGAGAATTGTCCGGCACGATGCGCATAGACGGATAGCTTTCCTCGTTGCAGAGAAGAGTATGCGCAGGAAGTTCATAGGTTTCGCGGCGGGTCTTGTGGGCTCGGTGGCAGTGGGTAGAGCATTGGACAGCAAGAAGCCGGCTAAGGGCAAGATCTATCTTCCTGACCCAGAAGGTGACCCATGTTTGATCAAAGGCAACGACGTGGACTTCACAAATGGCGACTACATGGCAGGAGGACTGCTGGTGCTGCCGAGTGTGAACAACGTTGCGGCAAATACCGAGATACAAGAGGTTATCAGCGCCAATGAGATCAGGCTCAAGAAGCCATTCAAAGGCGATGTTGCAATTAAGCAGCTTACAGGACAACCGCTCGAGGATGGGAATGGACAAACGAAGGAGGAAGGCGGCAAAATCTTCGAAGGTATCAACTTCAGCGTTGCACCACATATCGATCAGGGCGAGGTCTACAGCGCCGTGTTCAATCGTCTGCATGCTGGAGGTTGTATTGGAATCTTCCCGGAAGGAGGCAGTCACGACCGGACCGAGCTTCTTCCTCTCAAGGCTGGCCTCGCAATAATGGCGCTTGGCGCACTGGAGAAAGAGCCAAACTGCAACGTTCAGATCGTGCCCGTGGGTATGAACTACTTCAATGCACACAAGTTCCGGTCTCGCGCTGTCGTTGAGTTTGGAACGCCTATAGAGATCGAGCCTGAACTCGTCCAACAGTACAGCAGTGGGCAGAAGAGGGATGCTGTGGGCACAGTCCTTAGTCGAGTCCATGATGGTCTGAGCGCGGTCACTGTGCAAGCGCCGGACTACGACACTCTTATGCTTATCCAGGCCGTGCGACGGTTGTACAATCCGAAAGGAAAGCCTCTGCCGCTGTCGACTGTTGTGGAGCTCAATCGAAGATTGATCAAGGGCTATCAGACGTTTAAAGACGATCCGAGAATTGTCAACTTGCGCGGCGATGTCCTGAATTACAATCGGACGCTTTTCAGACTCAACATCCGCGACCATCAGGTATCATACGCCAAGTTCCCAATTTGGAAAGTGGTCTTTCTCTTGATCTACCGCACCGTCAAGGTCGTTGTGCTGGGTCTCTCTGCCCTTCCTGGTGCTATTCTGTTCTCGCCCGTGTTCATTCTCGGCAAGCTCATCTCAAGACAGAAAGCGAAAGAGGCACTCGCGGCATCGACAGTCAAGATCAAAGCGCGTGATGTCGTCGCAACATGGAAGATACTGGTCTCGCTTGCTTTGGCCCCAGCACTAGACATTTTTTACACCGTTATCCTCACTCTCTGGACCTGGAACAACCGGGTGCGAGGCTGGGTGCCGGCCTGGATCCCGCTATGGCTTGTAGCGATAGGTGGTCTGATATTCTTCCCTGCTATTTGCTTCGCTGCCCTTCGAATTGGAGAGATTGGAATGGATGTGCTGAAGTCTCTGCGACCTCTTTTCTTGTCAGTCCAACCTGGAGGAAACAATACACTCACCAAGCTACGGGATCAGCGACAAAATCTGCAAGACAGGATAAACGAAGTGATCAATGAGCTGGGACCAGAGCTTTACCCCGATTTTGACCATCAGCGCATCATCAACGATCCCACACATCCCCTGCACTCACCTGAGCGCTCTAGACCAAGCACGCCCACCCACCGCCGTGATGGGTCCGAGATTGACGCTCTGCAATTTACCCCAGCAAGCCCGACCGTCCACGCTCCTTCTATGGGAGCTCATTCGCACATCTCTGCCAACCTTCCCCGCAACGAGAGCTTCAAGAACATTAGCTCTATCGGCATGTTCTCGTCTCGACCTGGCACACCCAACAGAAGCCGCAGTCGCACTAACAGCCAAGAAGGATTTGGCTTTGGCAAAGGCTTTGGCTTCACCAAGATTGATACCCCGAAAACGAATCTCAACGAGGTTTCGAAGAATCTTCATGAAGCTATGCGTGAGCGAGGAAGACGGAGGAAGAGTGAAGATGCTTGGGATATTGTTCGCGATGGCGAAGGTGAAGAGAGCGAGGAAGACGAAGGCGAAGCTACTGAGTTAGGTGAGATTGCATTGGAACCAAAGAAGATTCGGTGAGCATTTGATGATACCACCACTTATGAATTGTGGGCTTTATCGTTCAATCGGTCTCTTGTGGATGAAGTCATGATTTTCGGTTCGTAATTGTAGTTATCAACAACCAGCGGAAGTACCTCGATGACGGCATGACGGCCATTGCTGGCTGCGCGTGGTTCAGACTCTCGACTACTCAGAACTCACTCCCCCTCGACCTGTCTTGTGAACAGATTCGCGGTGATCCTCCTGAACGCCTTCACATGTTCCACGACAGCAGTCTCCGCGGCAAGAGATGTTGCGTCCACGTTGGCAGTCCTTCCACAATGTTCCGACCCATAGCGCAGGTTCGTGGCTGGCCGGCTTGTTGGCTGTTTCGAACAATGGCAATGCCACTATGGTGATTGGGCGACGAAACTTTGACAGGCGGTGGAACCTGCGCCGCTTTAGGCCTGCGTAAGGCGGACTTCCGCGGTGCAGCAGGTATATTCCCAACACCGCGACGCTTTGAGCATGATGCCGGCTTCTTCATGCCAGAATGCAGGTTCTGGCAATGCTCTCACGACCATGGTGTCGCTACTCCGTCCACTAAGCCCCGAGTAACTGCTTCGAGATGCTCAGCCCTGCTGGACTTCCGATGGACGTTGAATGTGTCTCATGTGAGGTTGGTTTTCTCCCACATGATTGAACCGGAAATGGTGGGTAAAGTCACCGGCGCTGGCAAGCTCTATACACCGCGTGCACAGGTAGGTACTCGATATGTTCTTGTGAAGCGAGTCTATCTTTCCTGGTGGCCCGCGCTACTGGCTCAACAGCCACCTGGGGTCTCCACTCTTTGAGGCCGAGTTTGTGTCAGAGGACGCCATGTGTAGCAGTGCTGCAAGCCGTCAAGTAAGGACTTCGTGCTGGTGTTTACCCTGTGTCGTGATCTGTGGTGTTTGGAGGCAAGGTAAGGCCTTGGTCAGAAGTGGCCTACGGGCTCCATAACATATTCCTATCCGGTCCACGCGGACGCTGTGGTGTCTGATAGACTCTGATGATACTGGCTGATATAATCACGTTGTCCGGCTTGTCCTGTTCGTCAGGCATGAAGTGGTCGGCGCAGGGCTCTTACTGGCCTGGCCATTCTACCGAGGGCACAAAACTCCATAGAGGCTTTCAGAGCTCGTGGAGTCCTCTCGGGGTCTATTTCGAAGCCATGCCATGCTGTGCGGTGCTGTGCAACTGACAGCGAGCGCCGAGCATGGCGACGACCAGCATGCACGGCGGGCTACTCAAAATGATTTAGTCTTGGCAACGTTTCACTGCCGCAGGACTTGCAGAAGAAGATCCACCACGCGCGACTGATCTCCAGACACAAGGGCAAAAGGCGCCAAAAACATCGTGTGTTGCATACAGAATCAAGACACGAACGCAGTGGTCAAACGCACTACGGTAGGTTCTAGGCCATGTCATGCATGCTTCCGCGGGGCTGCTGCGCTGCGCTCGCTTTGGTATGTTCGGCTACTTAGCAATAGCAATGTCCAGCCCTCTGGCACGAGAATTGAAGATGCGCGCTGGGACGGAGTCCTCTTTCCTCTTTACCTCTTCTCCCACTTCATCTCCGGCCCCATCTCTCATTCACTTCCATCCAGCGGAACTTGAGCCAGAATGTTTCCAACAGCCCTTCTGGTGGCCCTCGCCGCCGCGACTGCCAGCGCAGCACCAAATGGACCAAAGCTTTCGACGAGCATTGATAGCTGCCAGAAGACCATCACGAAATACAGACCTGGCTTCGGCGCAATTGGACCGCTTTCGACAAACACTCGCACCACTTCTCACACCGTTCACTCAACCATTACCGCATGCGGAGCCCAATCGACCGTTACCACCACCATAACTCCCGATCCAGTCACTCAGACCGTGAACGGCACGAATGCCAAGAATCTGCTGGTCAACACTGGCCAAGAGTGCACATCGACGACTACCATGTAAGTGCCAGGCTGTCATGGAATGTGGGCGGACCACACTTTGCCTGCACTGACAGGCATTTAGATCTGAGAGCGTCGCTACCGTGTACACTGGGACCTACAGTGCTAGCCAGTCAAAGCAATCAGCAGCTCCACTGAGTCAGAGATCGCCATTGTTGAAGCCAAATTTACTCGGCAAGGTGTTCCACCGGCTCGGCCAGAATGCTCTGCTCAACCAGAAAGCTTTCGAGGTGGACTGTCTGGAGCAAGTCACCACCCATGTCATCACTACGACGACAGTCCACGATGCACCAGCCACCAGAACAGTCACCGCAGAGACGCCTATCGTGTACGTGACACCACAGGAGGGTATCAAGGCAGCCTTGGCGACAGCACCAGTCAATATCACCACAACTCGCACCGCGCAACCCGCCGTGAACACCAGCGGTGGTGGAGTCTGCACTGTGACCGCTGGAGCCTCGTCCACGACAACCCAACACTCGAAGTGTGCCCCGACCAATCTCATCTCCGAAGTGGATGGCAAAGGCATTGGCCAGACGCAAGGAGACGAATCCAATACCCGTGGTCTTGCAGATGGCGCTGATCCTAGTGCGTGCTGCCAGCTGTGCGTCGATACAGAGGACTGCGCAGCTAGTGAAGATGATCCAGATGCGGGCAATTGCTTTCTGTGGTACACGGAGCCATCTTGCGGTCGAGGATTCAATTACTCTGTTGGCAGCAACGACATAGCACCAGGCGCCGGTTTCTTGCTTCAGACTGGCTGCGGAACGATCGCGGCCGTGGATACGCCAACAGCATGAATTCGATCGCAGACGCAGAGCGTTGTACGGCGTGATTGATGGGTCGATAATTTAGTTGCGATAGAGCGACCATGAAACAGGGAATGGGCGTTCAATGATGCAAAGGAGGAGAGATCGCCAAGGCCATGTCGTTGGGCCGATCATCTATGCAGTGTACACCAAGCTCCCGCCACACAAGGAAGCTGAGAGCCACTATGCAGGGTGATGAAATGCAAACTCACTTTGCGACACAATCTTGGTCAACCAGTTCTGGAATCGCTGTTGTGACGCCGGCCTGAGATGGATCACCATCCTAGCAATAATGCCTACGTCTACCGTCTCTATTGCCCTGTCACATTTCTTGCGTCTTCCTTCGTGACTGTGTTGTCCCATGTGCAACCATTTGAACAATTGTGTAATCAAGAAACATCCATATTCACGCAACATACTTTGAAGCTGTCCTGCTAGCGCCGAGTCAATGGCCGAGCCGCAGACGATTCCCGCCAGACACGGCGTCGCAACCTTCGTTCCTGCAGGTCAAAGTATCAAAATCATCAACACTTCTGGCGGTCAGGTCGTCGATACTTGGGCCTTTGCACTACCGCAGCCCGCACCGAGAAAGGATGTAGAAGAGAAGACGAAGGAAGAAGACAGTAAAGAAGAGACCGCGAAAGCCGCAGAGAAGGTCAAGGGCAAGAGTGCCGATCTGCCCAGTCAAGAAGAAGCTGAACAAGCGACAAGAGAGGCACAGGTCCAGGATGAGAAGGCAGAGCAAGATGGCAAGAAGAGCGGATGGTCCTCCTATGTGCCATCGCTCTCCGCCGTAGGCTTGGGAGGAAAGAGGACCGAGGACACCAACGAGACGAAGCAGAAGAAGAGTTCTCGAACATGGTCGGAGTATTTCAAGCCTGGGAAAGGCGTGAGCTCGTATGTGCCAGAGGTGGCATCGAATACCGTGTCGAAGTTTGTGAATATCCACGGTCGGGATACCAATAAGTCATATCTGGAGCAGCTCCAGGACTTTTCCAAGACGCCGGTGGGAGCTGCAGGCATGTCAGCATTGACAGGAAGTGGATACAGTGGCTCTCTTTACGCCGGATATCAAGCATGGAACGCGAGAAACGCAGCCGATGCGCCAAATATGCAATTCATGTCTATGCCTCACTCTCGAGCATCGACCTTGCACATGGTTCCCAAAGTAGGAGACACTTGTGTGACGAACCTTCGAGAGCCAATCCTGACCCTTGAGGAAGACACCTCGCCTGGAGTTCATGACACTCTGATTGCCGCTTGCGATCCTCAAAGATATCATGAGCTAGGCGTCGAGAAGTGGGAGGAGCATGGGTCATGCGCCGAGAATCTTGTTCTTGCGCTCAAGGAACTCAACGAACGAGCAGGACTCAAAGGCGCAAGAGCTGTAGGTGCGGAGGTGACTATTAACAACGTCCCAGCTCCACTCAATCTGTTCATGAATATCCCGTGGAATTCACCTGGCAACCTCAGCTTCAAAGCGCCACGTTCAAAAGCTGGTGATTACGTTCGCTTCAAAGCTGAGCGAGATGTAGTGGTGGTCATGAGTGCCTGTCCTCAAGACGTCCTGGACATCAACAATCGACAGCCTACAGACGCTCACTTCATCGTAGAGGAAGAGAGTACAGCATCAGCTATCAAAATGACCACGGCGGCTAAGAAGACGCCGACGCCGCGCAAGGCCTCAACAGCAAATGCGATTGCTGGTACTGCGAGCACATCTACTCCCGCGCCAGCTAAGAAGAACCCAGTCCCATTAAAGCCGCCGCCAAAGACGACTGCTCAAGCCCCACAAGCACCAAAAGCTGTGCCAGCACAACCAGCCAGGAAGACACCACAGCCAGCGAAGGCGCCTGCTCAGCCCGTGAAGTCTCCAGCTCAACCAGCAGCAAGACCTGTCAAGAAGCCTGTACCTCCAGCAGTCAGGCCGCAACAGACTAATGGCGCTCCTGTGGAAAGGAAGAAGCCTCGAAAGCTTGTCAGGCAGCCGTCTGAAGCATAGCTGGCTCGTTTTGCTGTATACTACGGCAGCGTGAAGTAGTGTGAAAGTCATTGTGACTATTTTCGCGCCCAAAGAGTTGTGCAAGGACAGCACGTGGTCCAAATCTCGGCTAATATCCAAGATAGTTACTATTGAGCGATGTAAGATCGACAGTCGGTATGTATGTCATTCTACAAAAGCAGCCGAGCAATCCTACCAAGGTCCCATGCACAGTCTCACACAAATTACTCCGTCCGGCTATGCGGGCACGAGCTTCAGGCAAATACATCGTCTCATTCTCGTCGCTTCGCTCGTCGCAGGACTCTGCTACACTTCTTCCGAACACACTCTCGGACCAAGATGTTACCCATCACGAGTGCACTGGTCGTTCTCGCTTCGAGCATTGCCAATGCCGCATTGACATACAAGGGCGTAGATTGGTCTTCCCTTCTGGTCGAAGAAGCTGCAGGCAAGACGTACAAAACTACCGCCGGAACCACACAACCACTAGAAACAATCCTCAAAACAAGCGGAGTGAACACAGTCCGCCAAAGACTCTGGAATAACCCTTCCGACGGAAAGTACAATCTAGACTACAACCTCAAATTAGCCAAACGAGCACATGCCGCTGGACTGAAAATCTTACTCGACTTCCACTTCTCCGATACTTGGGCCGATCCCTCCCATCAAACCACGCCCTCAGCATGGTCCTCCTACGATATCGACGACTTGGCATATGCCGTCTATAACTATACCATGGCCACAATGGACACCTTCCAAACTTCCTCAATCCCACCAAGTCTCGTCTCGATCGGAAACGAAATCACAGCAGGAATGCTCTGGCCTCTAGGTTCCACAGACAATCCATACAACCTCGCTCGCCTGTTACATTCCGCATCCGCAGGAATCAAAGACTCAAAAATCTCTCCTCAACCAAAGATTTTGATCCATTTGGACAATGGTTGGAACTACGTCACCCAAGAATCGTGGTACGACAAAGTCTTGGCAGAAGGGCCTCTTTTGTCAACGGATTATGATGTCCAAGCTGTTTCGTACTATCCTTTCTATAACAGTGCTGCGAGCCTGGCGAGTTTGAAGTCGAGTTTGAGTTCCATGGCGAAGAAGTATGGAAAGGAAGTCATGGTCGTAGAAACGGATTGGCCTCAAAGTTGTCCGAATCCGGAGTATATGTTCCCTTCAGATACGACTTCCATCCCGTTCTCAGCTTCCGGTCAGACGACATGGATGAAAGATGTTGCAAATGCGATTGGCGGAGCGGGTGGGAATGGCATCTTCTACTGGGAGCCGGCGTGGCTTGATAATGCGGGACTTGGTTCAAGTTGCGATAACAATCTAATGTTTGACAGCAATGGGAAAGCATTGAGTAGTCTGGCAGTCTTTGGGTCGTTGTAGAAACAGTAGATTTCATTTCATCTTGCATCATCTTCGTATTATATGTACCAGAGCACTTGACGCCTTCGCCATGCTCGAAATATGTACTCGGAGAAACAGTTCTTAACATATCCGAGAGGATAGTGTCGTCGTGCTCGTAGGCACAGTCTAGACAATAAACAGTACTGTAGCAATAGTGTGCACCTTGCTCGCTCGACAATGGCGCGCGGATTGATCGGTATATCCTGGACTCCGCGCTTAGATCGAAAAGCAAAGTGCAAAAAAGGTCCGTATAGTCCTCATCAACATGAGTCTGTTGACCTCGTGAAGCATTTCCCCCTCTCTTACAACGCCGTACAATGTTTTCCTCGATTATATCCATCCCCCTTGGACGAGTTCCCTTCCAATGAGCTCGAGCTGTCCTTGTTCACTCGTTCTTCTTCTCTCCAGTACCCAACGTGGCCTTCCACTGCCTTCCGGGTCTGGCTCACGGACGTATGTCACGCTGTCCGCACTGCTGCCTTTGCGGGAATGTGAAATGCCGCTGCTGTGCGGGCTCGTCGGACTCATGACCGCGGGCGGCATCTTTTTCGCCGTCTGTGGCAACTCCTGTAAGTTCGTTGTATTCCTCTTCGGCGTAGCATCGATGTCCATTGCAAATGGATTGCCATTACTTGAGGAAGCCGATAGAGGACTGTCTTGGTAATTGAAATTTTGAAAGTTTTGAGCCATAATCGGATGCGCGCTAGAGGGGTTGCTCGAGCCATTGCTGCCACTGCCGTATGCGAATTGCATGGGCGAGCCAAAATAACCGCTGTGGTGAGCGACTGCGGCACCTGCACTTGTATCTAGAGTTGGACTCAAGACACCGTGCAGAGATTGCTGACTTGAGCGATTGCTGTTCGCACTCTTCACACTGCTCTGACTCCCGCCAAAGGCATGTGCGCGAAGTCGTCGCAGTTCGTCAAACGAGGTGATATCATCTTCTCTGAGCGGCGTAATTGGCATTCGTGCCAGGGCGGGCGAATGAGTGCCGTAGCCTCCGGCGGTGCCTGGTAGAATGCCAATAAAGCTGTTCCGTGTGCTGAACTCCGACCTCTCGGTGATTGGTGTCAAGTTGGGCTCCTTTAGGCTCTTGTTTCTTTGCAAACCGTTGTCACCATCATCTCCAAAATAGCCGCCATTAACAGCTTCCAAGTCCCCTGAATTAGCTCGAGGTCTGCCAAAGAAGTGGAACTCTTGACCGTAGAAACCTTCATCGTCGTTCGCGAGTGCTTCAGCATTTGCTGCAGCCACAAGATCATCGTCGTTACCAAAGTCATCATCTCGATCGTCGAACCCAAAGTCGAAGGTCAGCTTTGGCGGGCTGTAGTCAGTCACATGGGTCAGATGCGACATCGTGGTGTCGCTGCGGTCCACGCCGATGGGAGAATGTGGCATAGGTATTTCGCCTCCGTACTCATCATGAGAGTAGAAGCTGAGAGCGTCTGCATTGGGGTCGTTGACCTCCAATCTCCCAGGCATTCTGAAACTGTGCTGCGTGGAAACACTCAAGGCTCGGGTGAAGCGTCCATTGGCAGCGGCCTGATTAGCAGCGCTGGCAAGAGCGGCATGGTATCTCTGTAGGCTTTCCTGCATCTGTTGATATGCTTCTTCATTCGAGGGCATGACGGGAATCGGAGGCGCCTTGTCGCTGCGACCCATTCGCTTTGCGTCTTCCGAAGGGTTGCGCTGGGGAATGAGTTTCGGATCCACAGGAGTCTGCAGAGGCAGATCTTCCAGCATCAGCTGAGAATATCGCACTTGCGCTTGAGCAGCATTCGGAATGGCGAATGGCGGATAGGGCCCATCTCCACTGCTTGCATGGCTTGCGTATGTCAATGCAGCGCTGCTCCGATCACGGCTATGGCCAAAGTTGTTCACAGCCGCGTTAGGTCGGTAGAGGAAGTTGTCATCGTCGAATGCATTCTCGTCGATACTGGCACCATGTGTCTCCTTAATGTCTTGGTCGAAATTGCCATCATCAAAATACATGTCGTCCTGAATGCCATCATAGCTGTTGCTCGTAGTAGAGCGTGTCTGCTGCGCATTGGGGCTGATTGACGACCTGAGAGGCAAGTGACTGCCGATGGAGCCCGAGTAGGCAGCACTTTGACCACTCTCGCTCGCAAATGAGGCGTGAGACCTCGTATCTCGCTTCGAGAGTGCAGCATGCTCGGATCGCGCCGGAAAAACAGCGGTTTCTGGGCTTTTCACACGTGGCTCTACATCAGACAGATTCTCGGCGGAAGGTCGCTCCTTGTCTTGGCTATTTGGAATGTCGTTGAAGTCAAAGCCGCCAAAAGAGCTCAGCCGATGGCCGGGTGAGGCAGGCCATGGACCCGAGCTGGCCTTTGAGTAGCCAGCTAATCTTTCGTTGCCGGAAGAAGCGCCGCCTTGCGACTGCTGCAGACTCTTGAACCTCGTATGGAAGACTGCATTCGGAAGTGGTGACTTTCTTATGCTCGTTTCGTTTGCAATTGTGGTTCGTTGACCAGCTTTACCGGCCGATGCAGATGCAGGTGTTGGATCGGCTTCAGTATTGATCCCTTTGGCCGACAATGTGGCAATTGGCGATGACACCGATCGAATGCCGGATTCATAGTGCCCGTGGGCCTTCGAATCGCTGGGACCAGCAGGATCTGTGCTGGGCGGGATGACAGTTGACGACTGTCCGAAGTGGAAGCCTTCGAACATGCTCAATCCTAGCCCGGTCGACGCGGACTGAGAACTGCTGATCTTGCTATCGGCAGCTGCTTTCGCGTGCCCGCCAGTCCGTGTGTCAAGCGGTAAAGCTTTAGGACCAGCGCTTACACGCTCGCGCTGCTGCTGAATGGCTGAGCTTCCAGCTTCCGCAAATCCTGAGCGAGCAAAGTCTTCGAAACTCATGTGGCTGTCGGTGGACTGTTCGCTGAAGTTGCTATTTGCTGGGGATGTGAGACCCAGTTCACGCGTCGCATCCGGCATCTTGGTTTCGCTGACAAGATTCGACGACCGAGCAAGATTTTCTGTATCAACAGACTCTGGCCGCTGAACGATAATGGCTGCAGGCACCTCCGGAGTTGTGCCTACAGCAGCAAGACCCATCGTGTCAGAATCCTTGCGCAAACGTTCCTCTTGAAAGCGGTTTTCTGGAGCTACGATCAGTGCTCCAGTTGGCGACAGTGACCCTCCACCACTAGCCAGAATCTTGACTTTGATGTCTGCTGGAGATTTGAGGTCGTCTCCATGCGGGTCTCTGGCGCTTCCTGGCATGCCTGTGGTAGGTGTTCCATCCGATCCTACGCCTGGCTTGTCTGCTGGGCTCTCAAGGCTCTTACCACTCGGCACACGGCTCCGCTCGCTATTGAATCCGGCAGGTCTTAAATCTCCAGGAGATCCATTTTGAGAGTAGCCGGCTGCCTGTGGCTGCATATAGAAGTTCGACCGCGCAGCAGCATCGCTTTCCGAAATACTTGTCGGGCCAGGAACTTGTGGTTGCGGCTGGGATCCATTAGGCACAAAGTACGAGTCGCGCATATAGTGATCGATGGTGCTGTCACGCCAGTAGCCATCAAGGGCATCATGTTGCACGGAACTGTTGCGAGAATAGTTGCCCAAGGCAGAATGCGCTCTGAAAGCTGGATGATCGGCATAGGGAAGCTCTCTCTCGTCCGTGATTTCTGGGATGTGATCATCATAAATCGAACCATCGTCGCTATCAAGCTGCAGCGCCTGTCGCGCTTGTTGGAGATACAGCGAGCTTTGTGCATGAGCGGAATTTTGCGCGTCTCCATCTCCCGGGGTTACCTGCAAATGGAAATTGTCCTCTTCATCTGGCGAAGACTGCTGCATCTCAAATTCGTCCATGTCGTCCATGGCGTCCTCGTCGAAATATTCGTCTTCATCTTCTTCGTCCGGGCTCCTACCTTGCACAAATGATTGTGTGAGGTCTCGTTTGCGATGCTTTTCTTCCAAGGCCTGTTCTTGCGCTGCACTTTCGCCAAACTGGAATGAGAATCGTGATGCATTGCTGGGATGGTGTCTAGGGATGTTCGCGCTCTTCCGTGAATGCCCAACAGCCGACTTGCGCTTCTCAACCAATTTGGGAGCTGTGGACGACGTTTTGAACGCTTTTGCATCCTGTACCAACTCTGGTGTCTGATCAGGAGTGGCAATGTCGGCAGTACGGTCGAGCAGAGATTGTGAAGCTGGAGCATCCGTCCGGGTCTCTTGTCGTGAGGGTTGCAAAGACTCTGCTGCTGGACTGGGATTGTTCGACTGTCGGGACGATGATCCTCGGAAGGTCGATGGAGGGCTTTGAGCATTTTTATAGAGCTGATGTGGCTCCACAGGCGAGTTCTCAACCGAGCCTTCTACTATGGTCTCAATCTGAGGAGGCGGCACGATGGTCGCGAGTGGCGATGCTGCACCCTCACTTGATCGCTGTTCGGCCACTGAGGTTTTGCTTGATTGTGAAATGGGTCTCAAGCTGGTGCCATCGGTCATTGTCTTGCTCATCTGTGACTGTGGCCGAGACGAGCCGCCTGGACTAGTAGGAGACACCGGGCTGAAGCTGCCTACTCTAGCATCGACCTGAAAGCCACTGTTCCTTGCTGTTACGGGACTCACTTCGCTGATCGAGCCTAGATGAGAGTCGCGTTCCTTCTCACTTGGTGGATCAGAGGATGATGATTCCTCGTCTTGATAGAAGCTGGCCTGCGTTGGATCAAGCATCTGACTCCTCCTAGCGAAAGGAGGTAGCACCGCGCTTTCTTGTGATAGAGAGGTGACAGCAGAGTGTTTGGAGGCTCGGTGCAGAAAGTCTTTGTTTTCCAGATTTTCCGCGTGAATTGAACTAATCCGTCTTGATGATTCCGGGTTCTCGCCGAGATGTTCTTTGAATACAGGCGTGTGGCTGCTGCGTCTCTGGTTCTGATCGATCCGTGGTCCGCGGTTCACCAACGACGCATTCCGGGGAGGGTAACCAATAGGCGACATGACCGGTGTGCCGTTAGGACTTTGGATGGGTGGTGGTGATATAGGCATGTCCGTCTCGTCGAATGTGTTTCTCTTTTCTCGCGGTACACTGAAGTCGTGAACCAGTTTGCCTTTGATGCGTGGATCGAAATCCGGAGGGAGTGGTTTCGGACCAGAGGTCAAGACATCCCTCTGTCTTGCTAAAGCCTGAGCTTGAGCCTGCCGCGCGGCTCTCTCTTCGACAACGACTTCGGGATCTTGCGAACTTCGTCGACGCTGCAGAAGTGCCATGGGATTGAGAAGACGACCTTTCTTTTTCGGCGGATCCTTCTTCTCTGACTTGAAGGAAGATGTGTGGTGAGTTGGCACAGATACGCCTCCCACCTTTGCTGAAGCACCGGGCGTCTTGGGCCGTGTCGCGACATGCTGTGGAAGAGGAAACGAGTCTGCTGTCGCGCCATAAGGTGTCCCAACAGTGATCACAGGTCCAGCAGAGAAAGCCGTGCGACTTGACGCCCGCGTGCTCGTTCGAGCAGTTGATGCGCTGTAGTTCGTGCGCGACGTGGAGAGACTGTGAACACTATCGTGTGGACTCAGGCGTGAGCTGTATATGGGTGTCGGAGCGCGAGCATTGATGGCAGGTGACATGGGTCGCAGTAAATTAGGCGAGCTATGGTTTCCTTGCAGCGTCACCGGCCGCGGTGGTTGAGTATATGGTTTATCGCGCGAGTCGATGAATGATCGATTCATGGCGGGCATATTCGTAGCTGGCGACTGAAGCGGCATTTCTGCTCTCACCGGGAACAAAGATGCCTCCATTCTTAGAGTGCTGTTGGCACTCGACGGTGGGCCTCCAGCAGTCTGCGGCCGCGGCGGTTGTTGCGGTCGTTCTGGTGCGCTTGCTGGCATGGTGGCGCGGGACGGCGATGTGATGCTGCCGACCAACTCCAAGCTTGACCTCTTGTTGCCATGACGCTCTCCTGGCAATGTGCTGCTGCTATATGCAGCTGGAAAGCGCTCCTCGCTGCCCAACATGTGCTCCGTGGAGCTCATCGTGTCCACCTTTTCCCCTGTGACTTGTGGTGGTATTGAAGGCAAGTCTGGCGATTGAAGACTTCTGCCTCGCGCAGCGTCCGGTGCAGCAAGGCCATCACTCGTGTGCGGGCGCGCCGTGTCGCTTTGAGGGAACAAAGGCGAGGAGGGAATGGTGTCGGCGGTGGTGTCGGCGGCGGTGTCGGCGGCGGTGCTGTGCAGCAGCTCGAAGTCGAAGGTCATGTCCAGGGCAGGGCTGCTTAAGGGGCTCACGGCGAGTGCGCGTGAAGCATTATTCGAGCTCCCATGCGCGCGCCCGCGTTTATGGCGCGCTCTGCTGAACATTCTCCGGAGCAGTCAAGTGTTACGCATACAGTATGCGAGCCAGGATGTTGCTTCTGATAATGGCCCCGGGGCCGGGCCCCGGGGCCGGGCCCGACCGGACTCGCTGGGACCATATTAATTACTCTACATGCTCCATTTATATCATCTGCAGGCCATGTCACGACTTCTCCCTCTGTACAATGCCTGAGATATGGTGGAATAACAGCCATTTCCAATCGATTTATCAACCGTTGTGCGGCGGAATGCACTGCCGAATCGTGCTATGTAGTATGTACCCTCACACACGCTTGCCGACCACCCTGCCCAAAGCAAGGCCAGCAAGCAAGCAAGCTGTGTGTACTGTGTATCTGAGAGCAATTGCTACGCACCGTATCCTCGGCATACTCGAGCACATCGACACTTGAAGCATGCCATAGCACAGAGTGAAAGAGTGACTCTTGCACACACCTAGCTATGCCGCCCTCAATCGTCCACCTGCCCAATGCCCAGACGCTCGCCGTCTCTCCTGTGTTTGGCGGACTCTATTTCAAGTCGAATGACCTCCACACTGTGCACAACGTCTTCCCTCCAGGCTGGACCATCATCCTCAATTGCGCCGATGACGACGACGACGGTGACGAGCTGCCTCCAGAGGCAGGCACCCTCGACCCCGATCCAACACCACGAGCCGAAGCTCCCATACACAAGAAGCCAAACATCCATCGTTTCAGAAGGCCGAGCTTGAGGAATGACCATCTGTTCATCTCCTCCATCTCGAATCCTTCCTCCAATGACTTCAAACCTCCCACGTCCCCCACGAGACAGATAGCTATGATGCTCTGGGCCACCCTGTATTGGTACTTTCACCAGCAAGAGCCAGCGAAGCACCTCACAACCGCATCGTCGGGTAAAACGCCTGACGATGCGAAGCCAAAGGGCGACTGGAGAATCAATATCAACCGGGAAGGCATATTCAAGGGCAAACACCTCCTGCCGAAGCTCGAGAGAATGGGCCTGATTGCGTCGGAAGACTCTTCTGTCGGCTTGGACCCGGAGAATGGTGTGGGAAACATTAGCGAAGGCTGGACGAAGATGTTTGTTTCACGCCGCTCCTTTTGGCAGATTGATCCCAGGATCTACCTCTTCACTCTTACACCACTCCAAACAAATTCCCCGTTTCCCTCCATAAGTCCGGCAGGCTCACGCCCTGCATCTCCTAACAGGAACAGTCGCATACATGTCGAAGATGGAGCTCCGACGAGTATGGCGCTTGCGGCTGCCTCACCGTCTAGCCTCGTCAATCGATCAAGCACACCACCTGGACCGTTTCACTCCTCGTCACATCTACCCACCTACTATCCCCCTCCACCGGTGCAGTACACAATGACGAATCACGTTCGACATCCTCTTCGACCAAAGCCGCCGCGACAAGGAGAGACATTTTACATCCGGTACATTCCGAGCCTGGAGCAGTATCTGACCTTCAGGGTGGCATCATTGAGTAAGAGGCCAATCACGTACTTCGGACCTTTCTCCTCGCAGGTGGGGGAGAGTCCATTCATCTCTGGTCGCGAGATTCTCCGACATCACAACTCAGATCCTGAAGGTGCAGTACCAACTATGGGCAGCGTATCTGCACATACTGCTGAGTCGCATCGTGGGGGCGGCCGGGAGACTGCTCGCATGACTGATGTCGAGCTACTGCACAAATGGCATAATGACCCACGTGTCGCAGCCAGTTGGGGTGAAGACGGGCCTCAGTCGCACCAGGAAGAATTTCTGAAACATGCTCTCACGTCCCGGAACTCCATACCAGTGATCGGTTGCTTCGATGGCAAGCCTTTCGGCTTCTTCGAAATATACTGGGCCAAGGAAGATCGTGTAGCTGGCTACATTGGAAGTGAGGTCGGAGACTTTGATCGTGGCCTGCACGTGCTTGTTGGCGAGCAAGACTTCAGAGGTCCTCATCGATTCAAGGTTTGGATGTCCGCGCTGGTCCACTACTGCTGGCTCGCAGACTCCAGGACAAATGTGGTCATAATGGAGCCGAGAGTAGACAACGACAAGTAAGTGGTTACTTGGATTCGACTTGCCCCGCCGCTGACACACAAAAGGATCAAACGATACTGCGAGGACGTTGGGTTCTACAAGGAAAAGGAGTTTGCACTTCCTCACAAGCAGAGCAACCTCATGAAGATTCGACGAGAGGCCTGGGAAGCTCCTGCCATATAATCCGAAACGAGACCAAGACATGGACTTTTGGGGATGGTTATACCCAATGCTTAGTACCAGTTCCAAAAGCAGAGATGACAGACTCAAATTTACAGATATATCGAAGCAACATTGGTCCTCACAGACCAAGTTTTACCACACAGCGCATAGGTCTCGAGGAGCCAACGCTGTCTGAAAGGTATTTGGGCCAAATGCGAAGTATACATCGGCTCCAAGATTCACCAAGACTCGACATTCTGACTATTGTTTCAACGCTTACTGCTTATAAGCCACACTACTCCTCTTTATTGACTGGATGGCTGAGGCACTGAATGAAAATATGGCCATAAAAGAGAGACGGCTCGACCATAGTCGCACCTGGCTCTCGATTCGTTTCTGCTCCTACCATCGCCACCATGAAGCTCGCATCTTTGAATTCTGCTGAGGTTGGCCACGGCAGCTTTCGGTGCTCTGGCAAACAAATCCGTGTCATCTACGACTGACTATCCGCAAACGACGAGTACCTATTCTGCATTCAAATCGACTAAAGCTTCCGTTTCCACTCAGGCTGTTGCCCCAAGCGGAAGTGCCTCAAACAAGCCAGTAGGCTTCATTGATTATTAGAAGACCTACAAATATGGGTAAGAAAAGAATAACTTGAAAGCTCCCAACATCTGAGACATCTGCTGACCCTCGATTTACCATTTTAAAGCTCGAACAAGAGCAAGATTATGATGTATGTTACTCCCTAGAAAGCACCGCACTGTCTGAAACGCCTGCTAAGTCCCGTCTAGGTAAAATGATGGGCCGACAACGTCGACTCCAGGGCTACTAAACGCACAGGATTCCCGGACGAGTGAACATGGTTTCAGACTGTAGGCTTCGATAAAGGTGATCTTCCTCTCGAGGAACGCTACGGAGACTGGACTATCAAGGACCAGATTGATACAATGGGCAAGCTGGGCACCAACACCCTGCGTATTCCTACCACATATGCTGCTTGGGTGAAGGTTCCCGGTTCCCGGCTCTATTTCGGTATGTCTCATTCACACTTGGTCTTCTCGTGCGCTGACATAGAAATACAGGAGATCATCAAAATTACATCGCGGATATCACCAAGCACGTCATCGAGAGATGGAACGTGCATGTCATTATCGACCTCCTTTCACTTCCCGGCGGCGTCAATATTCTACAGATTGGAGAGGCTTTTGGTCACGATGCATATGTGCAAGGGAGGTTATGAGCGGGAGAAGGATTGGGGTGGTAATTTGAGCGTCGGTGGGGAGCAAAGAGTTCGTAAGACATCGATGTGATTGTACCAAATATTCAGGGCCATGTAACGCGGCAGCTCGCAAGGCTTTAAAAGTCATCGAGCTTCCTCCCAGCTGCCATTGATTGTCTGCTGCTCCACGGAATTCCATGTCCCATCAGAGTCTGAGGCATACTGGACACCAAGGATCTGCCGAAATGGCCGGCCCGCTATATTGATCAACACAGAAATATGTTCGGTGCTAGAGCGGCCTCACGTGTAAGGTCAAGAGCAGCGGTACGAGCGAGAAAGACTGCTCATCCTGTACGGCGAGCGTTCGTCCATCCTAGAAACGTTACTTCTACTGCTTCGTCGCGAAGCAGCATCTTGCCCTGGGCGATGGGCATCTCCATCGGCTTTGCAGCGCATGCGTACACCGGACCGCAAGCAAATGTCGCTCCTAAAATCACCTACGCCAGCCGGTCGCAGATGCTTCTTGTCTGTAATTACCTCTCCATCAGTCGCGTGATATTCTCGTACTCATCCAGTCTGAGGCAGCGCAAGAGATCTCGAAGGCCCCTGAAGTAGATCGAGTAAGCTTCGATGAGGACGTGATTTGGCCGCTCAGACTGGAGTACCTGCCCCGTAGCGGTCGTATATTCAAAGTCTACGGACGAAGTTGCTGCCATCGCGCGAATCTGTGAGAGGCGTAATGTGCCCCTCGTACCGTTTGGAGCAGGCAGTTCTGTGGAGGGCAACTTCAGCTCGCCACATTCGGGCATTTGCGTCGACTTCGCCCAGATGGATCAGATCATTCAGGCTCGGCCAGAAGATATGGATGTCACACTACAGCCAGGCGTGAACTGGGTTGATCTGAATAACAAGATTGCCAATGCTGGTCTTTTTGTGCCGCTCGATCCTTCGCCGACAGCACAAATCGGAGGAGGCATGGTCGCGACTAACTGCTCAGGTACGAAGGCGATGAGATATGGTACTGTGGAGGATTGGGTAGGGTCCCTGCTGCGCTCTACACGCTCGTCTGTTGACCTTGAATGCCCAGGTGATCAACTTGACAGTCGTCCTTGCTGATGGCCGTGTCATAAAAACGAGGAGAAGACCTAGGAAAAACTGTGCTGGATACAACCCTACCTCTCTTTTCGTTGGGGCTGAGGGCACGCTTGGAATGGTCACAGAAGTGACGCTGAAACTCGCTCCAATTCCTCAGGACACCGGTGTTGCGGTCGTCAGCTTTCCTTGCATCCGAGATGCTGCTTCAGCTGCATCCACTATGATACGGTCTGGAATTCAGCTTGCAGCCTTGGAAATTATGGATGATCTTCAGATGCAGGTCGTCAACAAATATGGGAGCGAGGCAGTGCGAAGGCGCAAGTGGCAAGGAGAACCAACCCTGTTCCTGAAGTTCAGCGGCACTACAAAAGCCATTACGAGCGACATCTCTAGAGTTGTTACCTTGATCAAGCCGCATAATGCCAGAGACATCATCTTCGCCAAGTCCGAAAAGGACGAGCATGATCTGTGGGCTGCTCGCAAGGAGGCTTTGTTCGTGATGGTCAGCAGTAGGCCTGAGGGCACGAAGATTTGGTCAACAGATGTCGCTGTGCCTCTCTCACGGCTTGCGGAAATCATTGGTGAGTCTTTTTTGAGTGGTGGAAGAAACATTGCCCTCTCGACTAACCCTACGGTAGATCTCTCAAAACAGGATTGCAGTAAACTTGGCCTTTTCGCAAGCGTCATCGGTCATGTGGGTGGTGGGAACTTCCATACCGCCATGTTCTATGATCCAAAGGATTCCACTCAAAAGGCTGCTGTCTCAAAAGTCGTTCACGCTATGATGGATCGAGCACTTGAGATGGAAGGCACTGTTTCTGGTGAGCATGCGATAGGCATCGGCAAGAAGGTAAGCCTGCTTCTTCCGGACTATTTCGAGAAAGTGGTGCTGATGTCTCTAGGACTGCCTCGTGGACGAGCTTGGTGTTGAGACCATCGACGTGATGCGAGGGCTGGAAAATTCATTGGATCCGAAGCAAGTAGCACATCATCGCAATCGACTCCTCCATGGCTAACAGTGCAGCAGATGGCTGATGAATCCTGGCAAAGTGTTCGACGCGCCTGCATGAATACGAAGGAGATCTATGTGTTACGCAAGTCGATTGCTAGGCAACAGTGTTCGAATCGATCAGCAGACATCTGTGAGCAGATGGCAAAGCACAACTACTCACTTCAGGTGCTGCCCGGGCCACGCCGTGTCAAAGAACATGCCGACCAACGCCATTGAACAAATATCGGAACGTGACCAAGGAGCGAATGTGGTAAATACTCCTGGAATTCGCAATATGCCATTTCGTGCCGCTACAAATGAAGTCCAACTCAACGCCACCAATGCACGAGTCTTGCCTCGTGAAAATGCCCTACGCCTCCGCTTTGCAAATGCTAGAAGGTAACGGCAGACAACCAAAAAAGAACGAGCAAATGCGCTATTCAGCACTTGAATAGCGATGTATGATGCCAGGCCCAGCGGGAGGTTCGTCGCTCCCTCTCCGGAAACTCCAGACGAGAAACTTGTCTCGTGTAGTAAAATCGTACAAATGGCGTAGGATCCTGATGATACGGTCCGGCCTCCATGACCCCCATCTCCGTCATGCTCTATGATGGCGCACTTTTGTTCGTCGTCGGACCGGTCGCATGTGTTTCAGAGTCGTGCTCTCGGCGCCTGTTCGGGTCGCGGTAATTCGTCGCAAGTCGTCGCGAGAATTACGCCATGTTCGTCACGTTTCAATGTCTCAGATATAGTTGAAACATTCACTTCTTATCTTGTTCGCCAATATGGCGTTCGCTCTCAGGCTTCCAGGTGCCTGCAAATTGATTAGCAACGCCGAAATTAATTGCGATGGCAGAAATATCACTCACCCTCAAAGGTGTGCTGCACGAAAGCCATCGGGTCATCAATGTCCTGTGCGCCCATTTGTTGCACACCAGGCGAGAAGGAGGTGATCGGAAGTACAACGACATCGCCAACCTTCTTGGCCTGCGTGATGCCTGTGAATTGCTGCCAGGTAATATTTCCTTTGCTCGTGCTCATGTCGAAGAACTCGGGGTTGTTGAAGAATTTGAAGATCGTGTCCGTCCAGACAGCCGGACCAGTAAATTCCACGACACTCTTGATGTGCTTTCGATCAAGTTCGCCGGCCTTCTTGCGTCGCAGAGTCTCTTCGGTGATTGTAGCAACGATGTCGACGAGCACCGGGTGGCCAGGCTTACTTTGGATGGTCCACTGGCAGAACTGAATCCTTCGCGAATACCAGTCATGCCAATCTGGTCGGTCTGGGTCTGCTTCGATGCCAATGACCAAGCCATAGCTGCTCCGCGGTACCTCTGGAGGCACCCACTCGACAGCAGATTTGAGAGCAGTTGTGTCGATGTCAGAGTAGATACCACCTCTCGCGAGCAGGATGAGATATCGGAAGAAGTCAGCCTTCAGCACAGGCTCAGGCAATGATTCGTATGCTTCCACGACTTCAGGTATGCTGGCATAAAAGTGTTTGATCAAATGTGAGGCGACAGAATCCGTGATGACCTCGTGCACGAAGCTTGGGTGCAGCTCTGTCCAGGACGCCTCTGCTGGTCTCCAGTCCTCGTTGAACTCCCCTGAAGCAGGAGTGACTCTCCACGTTTGCCATATGTATGCAGGGAATTTACCCTCAGGATCGTATGGGAACGAATATGATATTTGTTGTCGCAGCGGCCGCAGTTTGAGGTCCTCCAATGCAATCTGGGGTCTTGAGTGCTTCAACGCTATTCTCCCTCCATTCTCGTCCTTGTACTGTTTCGTCGGGGGCGTCGTTGCAGCTTGATCGGCCAGCTTCTCAGCGCGTTCAGGTGATGCCTCGACGATTTTCCTATTGTCTGCGTGGGTTCCAGTAGGCTTGGGAGAGTTGTTGAATTTGGCCGCGCCTGCAGGATGGGTGTTCCGTAGTAGCAGGAAGAAAGTTAAAAGAACAGCGGCTACCAGGAGCGCTCGGCGGAAGGTGAGCATATTTTGTTGTGGTGGGATGGGAGGGCGGCGAAGGGAGGACGACAGGAACAGTGCGTGTGTTCAAGAGGGCGGCAGTACGATAGTGAGGGAGCGAGTGTCGTGTCTCGTGTCTCGTGTCTCGTGTCGAGTGTCGAGGAGGTTGCTTGTTGGCTGTGCTGTTCCTCAGAAAGTTGACCGGGCGAGGTGGCCTGGCAAAGTTAATAGCAGCTCGAAATGTCGGCAGCGTTGCTGAGTGGAGAGGCTAGGGTGCTCTGGCCCTGCAAGCACGTTCAGCAAGTAATTGGCTGACGTAGTATGTGTGTGCTGTGTGTGCTGTAGCCTGTGTGGGATGTGAGGCGGCCAGGCATGCAAATGCAAATGCAGATGCAGATGCAGATGCTGATGCTGATGCTGATGCGCGGAGGAGTAGGAGGGTAGGGTAAGTAAGGGGATTGCCAAGGCGAGCAGCTGGCACGTACCTTCAATGTTGTTGGCACAGCTAATATAAGCACTTCACGTTCAGACTAAGGCTGAGGATATGTAGAGCTCGACATGCTACACAGCCCATACTGGAGCTGGCGTGTTTCATCTTCAACGTACAGGACATCATCAGGTACGGCTTTCGCAGGCAGTTGACGTTCGCCTGGCATACGCAGCGTGTGGCAGTGTGCGATTGCGCGGCCAGCAACTACAGTACTTGTGCCGCACGGCCGATCGGCCACTCCTACCAGGCCTAAGATACTGCTATTCTCGCGCCAGTAGCATGTAGGCCAGTCAGCCCGATGAGGCTCAGCGACCGTCTGCGCAGCGGACATCGACGGCGGGCGAATAGTCGGAACATACTACAGTACGGTAGCCACGGCAGCATGTGCCATGCCCATGCGCGGCTGGCTTGAACTCAATCGCACACATGTGTTGATGTGTCGCTCGCGATGACGTCGGCTCAGGTTTCGCGTTGAAAGAACAAAGCATCTTATCATCAACGTCGATGGATGAAACGAAGAATTGCAACGTGCAAGGGAGCCTGGTTTTCCAATTTCATGATGCCAGGGCAAGGCTTCATCAATCAAATCGCAACGACAGCTGGCCTTGCGCCCTATGTTACAGAGAGAATGGTTCTGAAACAGCCTTGGACATCTGCGTGGTGATGTATCGACGCCGAGGGACATCAACAAGCTTTCTTCGCCGGTTGCGACATCCACCGCCCGCTTCGATCAACATTCAGAAAATGGCCGCTTCTCATGGACTAATGAGAAAGACCGAGCATGCAGTATGGAGTGGTCATTGATGTGCAATCCTACCTTCTTTGCCGTGAAGAAAGTCCGAAGGAAGAGAGGAGAGAAAGTCAGCTGTCGAGTCGGCAACTTCGCACAACGAAGCCGCTTCATCCCAATTCCTTTCATATTATCTTCCATCTGAATGCCTTCAATGCACCATTTCGTTTCCTTGCCACGACAAGCAGGTGACCCACCTGTTGACGCTCATTCTTATCTCATCTACTACTACCCAACATTTCCACATAGATAATATATACAACTCTTCGTCGGTCGTCGAGAGAAACCAGCTCCTCTTGCCTTCTCACTCGCCCGCGGCGCGTGCATTGGTGACGGCCTTGCTCGGTCGCCGACTCTCCTTGTTGATCTCCTTCGTCTCTCGCAGCATGATATGGTAATACAGTGGCAAGAAGTAACAACGTGCTGCGCTCTCGCTTTTGCTCCTATCTTTCCTTCCTCCCTGCCGCCCGCTTGCTCTTGGTCGAGAAGAATATGCTTGTCGCGCTCTCTTGCTTGACTTGCTGCTTGGGCGTGCACTGTGCCGACGTCGAGCTCGGAGGCGGAGTGGCTCCACTGCTTTTACTCTTGCATTTGTCGAGTTCAATTTGGTCTTAAGCCGTCGCTCACTTCGTTTGAGCCTGAGGTGATGCCGGTCGACCCCAGAAGTCCAGCGATGCGATAACATCGTCGCCAACCTCGTCTTCGTACGCGAACAGGATCTGCATAAGGTGGTCAGTTATCAGAGACCTCTTCTCTGGGATTGCACAACAGTCTGTTGTGCAACCTGAGGATTGACACCGACTTACCTCTCTCGTACTCTGATGCAGGAATCGAATGTTCTTATGCGTCTGGATGCAGACAAGCCCACCTGTGTCGCTCTGGCGGATCTCGATGAATTCTGGCTCAAATGCGAGGATGTACTTCTCGCCCCAGGTCGCGAATGCATTCGGACTGCCTTCCCAAAGTATCTTCCAGTCGCCACGTGCTCGCCATCCGTTCTTATTGACATAGAACGAGAAGTCGTTATAGCAGAGCAAGAACTCCGAAGTGTTGCGTTCGATATAGATCGGCTTGACATTCTCCTTTCTGGCAACGAAGTCGAGCGACGTATCCGCTTGGTCGAGGAGCGATTGTGTTTCGAGAGTCTCGAGCGAAACGATTTCGAACCCTTTGGCACCACCTACGCACAGCTTGCTGCGGAGGAAGTGGATGCTGTTGCTTTCCATTGGAATGTAGAATTCCTTGTACGGCTTAAGTACCTCTTGTCCGCTGGCCAGCATCTTTGCGAATCCGGACTTCTTCTTACCCTTAGTCATGGAGTCCATCGGTTCGTAAACCTTCACGGTGGATGAAAGCGAAGTGGATTTGACGCAGCAGACCAGCGTTTGTCCATTACACATGCCCGCGTTGATGTAGTTGGCGTGGCAAATCTTGCGACCACGTTTCGACGGCGCGCCAGGGCTATCCTCCTCTAGCGCTTCCAGAGGATAGGTGCACACGGCCTTGTCAGCGAGGACAACCAGAATCTGGTGCTGTTCCAAGACTTCCAGTTGTGTGACCATCTTCTGATCCAGGACTCGCTTTGGCTTCACGGAAGCGTCTTTTGGTTTCCTATCACATATGTAGACCCCAAAGTCCGTGCCAATGACCAATTTCCGACCTCCATCAATCGGACGGCAGCAGTTGACTCGGACAGTCGCATTGAAATAGCCCTCCGTCAACTTGGCCATGGTGAAGATCTTGTGTCGTTCAGACAGCTTCTCTTTCTGGTTCATGATATGCTCCATCCATTTCTCTCGTTGTACCTGGGATGTACAGTACAGCGTGAGCTCGTAGCCGCCCTTGCCGAGACCTTTGAAGGTGATGGGATAGCCTTGTTCGTTTGCCGGGGCTCTTGCGGCTGCACGTCCGACACCTGGAATCATGCTGGATGAAGGTCGTTTCGCGATCCCCATTCTAGGGAGAACGTGATCCATTTCCTTGATCTGGAGCAATTCCAGCGGAATTGGTTTGCGATATACTCGAATCTCTTCTTTCTTGTTGACCGTCTTCACGCGCACGATGAGTACAGCATGATCGAAGAGGTAAGCTGTGACATCAGCTTGTTCCGCAGTCACGTTCTTCTTCAAATTGCTCTTGAATATGAGCTGTCTGGACTCCTCGGTCAACTTCAAGTCCATATGCGGAATGGTTCCCCATTTCAGCTGGGCATTCAAGTTCATCAGGTTGAAATGGTTCTCAGATTTCCCAGATTCCTCGTTGACCCTGCTTAGGAATTGCTTGATTTGCTCTATGGCCTTGGGGATGTCTTTGATGTCAGGATTGTTCTCATCAGTGTTCTTGAGGACGTTTTCCAGAAGCAATGGGTATCTTGCGAGCCGTGTCGTAGGCTTGGTCAGGTAGCCATTCAATTCCAGCTTCCGCGATTCTTTCAATCTTTCGGTCTCTTCGGTGAAGCGTGCAAAGGCCGGATTCGAACCCTTCTCCTTTTCAAACTCAAATTTGCCAAACAGCTGATTTGCGCCATATCGAATGAACGGGTGGAACTGAGGCACGTATTCCAAGAAGATATCGCCAACATTTCTTACCACCGGATTTTGCTGCTGTCGGCGGGTCAAAGCTTGAGCCATACGAGCGTTCACACTGTGGACTTCCTGGCAATTCGAGAAGACCGTCCGAATAAACTTTTCGCGACGATGCTCAGGGATTGGCGAGATGTCTGGCATTCGAAGTGGCTTGATCCAAAAGTCCCGCAGATACTCGAGATCCTTTACGAAATCACGTTCCGTGTACATGATTTCGGAGATGACTTCTTGCCGCTTCTTCTCCTTGTCGCTGACAGAGTCGGAGATCTCCTTGGATACAGTGTTGATCCAGAGCTTTTGTTCGCTGTCAGCTTCATCGTGCAAGCTCGACTGTGAAGTTTGTCTCTTGAGACCAGGCGAGACCTTCATGTTCAATCTCTGCTGCTGCTCAAGCCTTCGCGGACACGCGATTGAATAGCATAGGTTGTCTCTGTTGCAGGTCGGAGAATAGCATTCTGTCAAGAGGGTGAACACACCATTGACTTCTGGGGGCTCCTCGTTTATGCTCTCTTTGAATTGGTATATCTCATTGGGAGAATCTCGCAATCTGTGAGCGTAGGCCACCTCGTGGAAGAACTTCTGCGCATCGAGGGAGCGGCCAAGCAGAAGTGCTAAATTCCGATCGGAGGTGCGAATGATGTAGGCGATCAGCTCCACTGCCTCGTAGCCACTGAAAGCATTCTTGTACATCAGACCGTCTTTCTCCTTTTCCTGCAAAGCAATCCTTTCTCTGAATGCCGACGCGACATTTGATAGCAATGCGCCGTACACAAGCGAAGGTCGCTTCTGTGCCACCATGGTACCAGTGCGCGAGCTATCTGTTCGCGCAGGACCTTGCACGCTTCCAACCGAGGGTCTTTGCCCGCCTTCAGATTGAGACACCACAGTGGAAGCCATAGACATGGTGCGAGAGCCCTGAGTAGTGAAGCTACCACTGCTGGGATGTCGACCTTGCCCAGTATAGCCATTGGATGTACGATCAGGGTGAAAGCCATTTGTCATGGTGGTATCAGTCTCTCCAGACTCCCGCCTCCTGTTCGGTATCACTCTTCCACTCATAGTCTGCGAGAAGTCGTGATCTCTCGTATACGAGGACATTGACATGGTGCGCTCATCTTGCGGCCGGTCCGGCACCACCCTTCCCTGAGCCGTTGTTCTCGCCAAGCTCTGATTCATGTAGGGCTGCTGCCGGAAAGCATGCGCGGGGGAGATGGTGTAGTTGTTGCCCGGAGGTTGATATTGTGGCCGAGACACTGAGGCGAGTGATTGCGTACGGTAGGCGTCGCTGTTGAGCGCAGGGCCGGGCGGAGCGCCGTAGGGTCGTTGCGTGAATGAGCGCTGAGACTGGCCTGGTGGAGGCGGTCCTCGGGCATCGAGACGCTGTGGTTGGCCATATGGCACGCGGTCAGGGCGAATTGGCTGTGGGAGACTCTGGGGTGGGCGTCGCTGCTGTGAAGGCTGTCCATTCATATACGGCTCTTGCCCACTCGGCTGCTGTACTCCAGGGCGGACGGGAGGCGCGCGTTGCATATACTGGCCAGCAGGCGGTGGAGAGGTGCTGGTGCTGGTCATGGTCTGGCTGCGACCCTGGCCTGGAGGTGCCGCGCCGAAGATGCTAGAGTAGGCGGCATCGCGGTTGACGTTCTGCTGCTGACCATAGTCGCGCGGGTAATTGGCCATCGCTGGCTGTGACTGTGTGGCTGCTGCGTCTGCAGACCAGAGAGCGTGCGCATGCGGCTAAGGCCAGGCCCATCAACCTCGCCGCCGCACCCTGCGAGCCAGAACAGCGCAGCACAGAATTGGACCGGCGGGGACGGCACGCACGCGGTGGCCAGAGGGTTATTGATGCTGCTGCTACTGCTGCAGAGGCCGTAGAGAGGTCGATGATATGCGGACGCGAGAGAGTCCCGCCCAGTATGGTATGCGGCGGCGCGGCGCTGTCAGAGTGTTGGGAGGAGGTCGCTTCGGCCACTCCGACTGGAAGTGTGAAGTGTGGTCTGCAGGTCGACAGACCGCGCTAACCGATCTCGATCTCCGCATCCACAACCCACCCTACCACCTCCAGTTAAGCTAGCTCATGAACTCATGCATTGCTGTCACCACTTCGATCCATCCACGGCCACAACACCATCGAACCATCGCCACCCATACGACTCTGCACACACACAGATCACGACTGCCACGCCTTGAAGCCAGCGATCCGACTCACGATGGCGGACTCGGAGCTTACGCCCAAGTTCGCGCCCTTCTTGGGGATGGGTGGCATAGCTTTCGCCATGATCTTTGGATGTATGGAAAATTTGAAGCCGTGAATGAAATGCGCAATACTGAGCGTTGGACAGGTGTTGGCGCAGCATACGGTACAGCAAAGTCAGGGATCGGTATCGCGAACGTCGGTACCTTCAGACCAGATCTCATCATGAAGGTACAGAAGGGACATGATAGACAGAAAGAGAAGCGTCTGACAATTGAACACAGTCTTTAATCCCAGTAGTCATGTCTGGTATCATTGCAGTCTACGCGCTCGTCGTAGCTGTGTTGATAGCTGGAAACATGAAGCCACCGCCAGACCAGCACTACAGTTTATACAATGGATGCATGCATCTTGCTTGCGGACTCTCAGTCGGCCTCACAGGACTTGCGGCAGGATATGCGATAGGCGTCGTTGGGGATTCGGTATGTGATTGAAGTGAGTGGGAGGAGTCATGGACCATCCGGTTGACCAAATGTCACAGGGCGTACGCGCGTACATGCAGCAATCGCGGATCTTTGTGGGCATGGTACTCATCCTCATTTTCGGAGAAGTTCTCGGTCTGTACGGGTAGGTGGTCATGAACATGCAAACTTGTCCAACTGCTAACGTACGTCTACAGGCTAATTGTGGCGTTGATTCTGAACACCAGAGCTTCTGGTTGAAAAGCATACTGCCAGTGTTTGAATCGACTTATCGTACTGCCTACGCCTATGGTCCTGTTCGTGATGGCTGCGAGCAGGTTTCGATCAAACGGTGCCGAGATATGGTCGTGAGACCAGGCTGCTGTGATATGAAACGGCAGTGCACGCGGATCTTTCTTTGCTTGGGCTTGGCCAAGGTCAGCAGCATTCGCTTCCTGTCCGAGGTCCTGGCTACAGGCAGCAGCTTTGTAACTATCTACCGCAATTAGCATAGCGATGGCGCTTGGGCGGATGAATCATGTGCAATGCTACGATAGACAACGCCACGCGAGGCATTTGGCAGTGTGACAGTCTGCCGGAAGATGAACGTCGCAGTTCCAGTGCCAATGGCGAAAGGCGCTTGCTTTTGTGCTTGCGGCGAGCCTCGGGTGGAGCTCGGTGCGAACCTTATTGGGCATGGCCTCAACTCTCAAGGCAGCCGCTTTCCATCTCAAAGCAGGCAACCGAATTACAACAAGGCCCTTCTTTCGCCCACTCACACGATGCACGACGATGCGCACTGAGTGTGAAGACTGCTGAGAGTCTCCACGAACAATCAAGACTCTACAGCGACCGCAGACGGCTTGAGCACGACATCCAACTCCTGTGGGCAACTCGGCTTCCGCTCGAGTACCATGCGCCTGAGGCAATCGGCAACATGGAGGGCTATCACTATTCACCCGGCATACATCGGCCTGGCCACCTGAGTAAACTGTACTCTGACGCCAAGAGAAGTGCGCTCACGAGCTTGCAAGTACAGACTGCTTCCAATGCTCAGTACACGTCGCTGCATCGAAAGTATCGCATCCAGAAGGACAGGCTGATTACCTGGGGCCTGGAATGGAGCGATGGCGAGAAAGGGTCGGATGCGAACATTGACGATGCCGTCACCAAGGCCGGACTCTCAGAGACAGTCGAAAGTGTTCTACGCAACATCCAGGAGGTGACCGAGGAAGCCGAAAGCATCAAGTCAGCAAGCCTCCCTCTCATCAAAGAAGGAGAAGCTTTCCCGCAAAGGCCTGCGGTACTTGATGAAGCACGATATGAAGATCTGCTGCGTGACTTGACGACCTCAATTGACACACTGTACGATCTTACCCAATCCCGACGAGCACTGGCTCGTGGCGAACATCCGACATTTGAGGATCCTATCGACTTCCCAATGGAACAGCCACTAAAGCCAAGCTCCAGCATATCGAAGAAACCCTCGGAGCATATCTACGACAATGCCACCCCCACGTCTTCAGCGCCCACACTGCTCAATCCGACTTTCTCAAAACCTTTTCTATCACCTTACTCAGGCCTGCCATCAAGGATTGAGCTGTCCGCCCTTCGGCTGCCTATCGAAACGCCACCACCATACGAGGCTGTGGGTGTGCCATCCACCACCCGCATGGTAGCATTACTAGTCCGGAACAGAGTGTCAGAGAATGTGCAATCGGCCATTGCAAGCTCGGCGCCTGAGGTCCCAGTGTTAGTGGAGTATGCAAACTACGATGCTACCTACAGAGCGACTGGCGTACCGCCACCTCTCCAGAGACTTGAGGCTTTGGCTACGTTTTTCCAGCCCATGCGTGCCGACTCGCAGACTAACTTAAGTCTACTGGGCTATTTCGAAGATTCCGATCAGCCTCGCATTGGCCTCGTGTATGATCTTCCTTACACTATTCAAAATAAGCTGCAGACTGGAATGTCCACGGAACCGCTGGCGCCACTAAGTCTGCTCAAGCTTGTGCAAAAAGCCAACAAGCAGCAAAGCTCAGCCACCGAAGTCCCTGCGCCGGCGCTCGAGCATCGTTTTCGTATGGCACTGCGGCTGACTGAGCAGCTACATTCTCTCCATGCCAGTCAGCTGGCTCATGGTAACATCAACAGTAGCAGTGTCATATTCACGACCACCGAAAATGAGACTGAAGCGAATCGCCTGGAGCAGCTTCGGAAACCACTTTGGGCATCCTTTGATCTCTTCTCCAAGTCGAACATCGAAGGCGTCAACCGAGCCTCAGACTTTAATATCTATCGACATCCGCTTGATGAGCCCAATGGCGTCGACAGAGAATTCCCTGTAGATCTCAAGTTTGATCTTTATGGACTTGGTGTAATTCTTCTCGAGATTGGTCTCTGGACACCCATTGGCGACCTCTACAAGGCGAAGTACACGCTCGCTGATTTCAAGCTCCGACTCGAGAAGATTTGGATCCCCAAGCTTGCTGCCAAGTGCGGCTCGGCATACATGCGTGCTGTCGAGACATGCCTCCGACTCTCCGATGATATGGACAACTCGCGGCTGACTGCCGAAGGAGTGTACGGTCTTTTGTTGCAGTTTCTCAAGAGATGCAGCTTACTTGACGATGTCGGTTCATCGACCGAGCTGATTCCGGCATCCGAGCTTGTTTCCCAGCCGTCCTCGCCCACACAGAGCTACAGGACACCAAGAAGAAGACATGCGATACGCCGACCATCCGAAGCTAGCTCACTAGCCAAACAGCTGTCTGAGACGGATGACCCCAGAAGGTCTATGTCAGGCAAATCAGCTGCTCGACCTCACCGTCATTCTTCTTATCCGTTCCCTTCACCACTAGCTGGTAGGACCCTCACTGATCCAGAGCTGTCCAGACAAGGCTCTAGAGCTAGCCACATGCCGACAAGACCTGCTCTGGCTGAAGTGAAAGAACAGATCATGGAGAGGTGGCACTCCAGACCAGAGCCATCCATCAGAGACTTCAAGCGACGAGTCACCCTGATCCAGCAGCGCTGGCGACAGTGCCAGGCCTTGAGGCAGCAAAAGCTTCAAGCCGCTGAAGCGACTCGCACAAGCATGGACGAGGAAGCTGAGCAGCTTGCTAATGGCAAGCGAGCAGAGTTCCCCGACGTGCCACTTCCACAAACCATTCTTGACCATTGGCAGAACACCATGTGCTTTGAGATGAATGCCCTGGTTGCCAAGGCCCTTCGACACTCGAAAGAAAGCTGTTCGATAAGGTTATGTCCTTACGGCGAGTCAAAGGCTACTGCAAGACCAACGCTGATCGTCGGCTGCAAGTCCACTTCGAAAGTCAAGCATGCCCTCAAGCGACACCTCAAATATGACCCTAGTATGTATGATATCAAAGTCAAGAAAGAAGGCGAAATCCGAAGATGCCGGAAGTCAAGACGCGAGCGAGCTCTTGAAGCTGCAGAGAGAAGCATGGCACCGTACCGCGATCCTAACGTCGAGAAAGCCGTCAACCCAGATTATCAGGAACGACCACTGTGCGGCGCATCTATAGGCGCTTTCAGGTATGAAGAACACCTACCACCGGCATCATTTGGCGGAATCGTGTTGATAGATGGAAAGCCATACGGCATGAGTGTGCATCACATGTTGGAACCAGAAGACATCTCTGATGATGAGGATGCCAACGGTGAGGACGAGGAAGATGATGATGGCGATGATAGCTCGAGCCTTGGTAGCTCAGAGGGCGAGTCAGGTATGTTCTGGCACCACTATCCTATCTAGGTGAAGACATATATCCCGCCACCCTTCGGATGCCCGTGTTGTAGTGTAGTCACTCCTTCGTCTCTCGCACAGATGCGTTGCCTTGCACTCCGTTGAGAGATCGCTTGCTAACATGCTCACAGAAGACGACGACCTCAGCACTGTTCGACCACCATCAGCGCACTCTTCTGACGACGAACTTCTCTCCTCTAACGACACAGCAGGCGACTGTCCTGGCCTCTTCCCTGGCGACATGGAAGAAATCGCCATCACCCAACCTGCCCTCGACGACGCCATCGACCTAGACCTGCATGTGGAAGAGGAAGAAGAAGACGAAGAAGATTCCGGCATAGACGAAGACCACCTCCTCTCCTACCGACTCGGCCAAGTCCACGCCTCCTCCGGCCTCCGCCGAACTCGAAAATCCCACGAAGGAGGCTTCAAATCCATCTCCCAATCCCTACCTCAAGAAATCGACTGGGCACTCTTCGAACTCCTACCTCCCCGCCTTCCAACCTACAACATCATTAAAGGCGGCACCCGCTTCTGTCACAAAGGAGGTGATCGTCATGGAAACTCTTACCCGACCTCCATCCTCGCAAGTCAAGACATCGCTCACGCCAAAGTCCATTGTCTAGGCCGAACTTCAGGTTTAGGAAGTGGTGTTGTATCAAGCACCATGGAACTCGTAAAAATCCATGGTCGGACCACTTTTAGTGCCAGTTGGACGATAACAACTGCCAACTTCGGAATTGGAGGTGATTCTGGTGCTTGGGTAATCAGTAATGAGGATGGAAGAGTTTGTGGACATGTTCTTGCTAGTCGACAGGGGAGGACGTATATCTGTCCTATGGATTTGTTGTTAGAAGATATTAAGCAGACGCTTGGAGCGGAGGAGGTTTCGCTGCCTATTTTGAGTGGGGAGAAGGGCAATGCGTCTAGGCCTGTGAGTGGTGAGAGGTCTGCGGGTAGTCGGGAGACCAGTCCGCAATGTGGGATGATGGAGGCTATGAAGGATATGAGGTTGGAAGGGGGTGTAGCGTTGCCGGCGAGTCCTGCTAGGGCTGGGGTTAGGACTGTTGAGCCTGTTTAGGATGGGGCTTTCTCAACGAGCCAGAGAACACTTCATCGGTATAATACAATATTGTACAACGATCATGTCTTCAAGCATATTCTCCTCGCATCTCGTTGAGTACAGCCCTTTGCCGTGGAGCACTGAGTCGCTCGAAGTTATCGACTACCATCGTGAATGTTCCTCGTCCAGCTGTCAGACTTCTCAAGTGTTTGAGATATCCTACCATTTCTTTCAATGGTACTCTCGCGACTATCTGTCTGATGCCACTGCCTCCACTGAGACTTGCATCGGCGAAACCAGAACTGCTTCCAGCGAATGGGTCTGGTGGTGTATAGATCTTCTTTACGTCGATATCCTGCTGTGATGAATCACTGTCATCCTCAGCGCCGAGCGATACAACGCTGCCTCCACGTGCCGATGAGATATCATGGACCACAGATCCAAGCGAGTCTTCATTGACAGAGATTGTTACGAGCATGACTGGCTCCATCATGACTGTCGGACTTGATTCTGCGCTTTGCTTCAGGGCCAACTGCACAGCCAATCGAGCGGCAGAAGATAGCGCTGCAGGTGTCGTGTTGGAGAACAAATGCTGTGATGGATCGAAGGTAATGTTGATTTCTGTTGAATGGAGAGGATAGCCATGCATGGGACCGCGAGCCATAGCGGCCGAGACACCGGTTTGAAGTGATTGGAGAAGTGTCTGCATCGGTATTGAGTCTGGTAGACTCGGCTTCTCCTCGTCGACAGATGAGCCATCTTTGCGGAGTGTTGGAGTGGTGACGATGAGGCGATTATTGTCGTGAAGACAGAAGAGATGCGTGTGTTTATCCCTTGGCTCAGCGTAATCGTCTAACGATTCCACATTAGCCATGCAAGCGGCTTTGGCACTCTTGCCTCCAATGTCCCGATCAAAAACCTCGGTGACATTTGTGCTGGCCCCAGTCACGGCTTCACGGTAGCCAATCTCAATGTTGCCGATCCGAGCTTTGGCTTTGAGGTCCTGCACAAGACGATCTCTTGCAATCTCAAGATGAAGTTCGCCCATACCTGACAAATGGGTCTGACCACTCTCCTCATCCACGGAGACATGTAAGCTGGGGTCCTCTCTTAGTAGAAGCTCAAGCGATTCCTTGATGTGTCGCTCTTCTGCTAAACTATTTGGCTCAACACTGACGAAAAAGACAGGAGGCGGCACTTCGATTGGACGAAGCTGTAATGTGTTGACTGGCGATGGCGGACCAGTCTTCGGATTTGCTCCGCGATACGAGATCAAAGTGTCTCCTGTCCTGGCAAATTTGAGACCAGGTATGACTCCAATCTGACCAGCAGAGATGGAGTCAATCTCCACAGCGTCATTTGCGTACATCTTGAGCAGTCTTTGAGCACGCTCCGTAATCTGTAAGTTAGTGTTCCAGAGAGACGTGTTCCTGTTTAGACTACCAGAGTAGACTCTTACGTAGACCAGGACACCTCGTTTTGCATCGGCGACGACTTTGAAAGCCAGCGCGCAAGTCTCAAGGCTCTGCAATGCCATCGATGGTTTTGCTTTACCTCTCTTAAGCTCTGCTGGTGCTGCCTTGGCGACAAGTTTGCCAGACAAGAAGGCGCTTAAAGCACCCTTAGTGGTAGAGTCGGAGCCAAGACTGACCTCAGGATCTGGTCGCTCTTCTGGTGAGGGCAGCAGGTCGACGATTGCGTCGAGCAAAGGCTGAACCCCGATGTTTCGAAAGCTAGCTCCGGCATATAGTGGCGCGACTTGCTGCGGATGTTGCAGTACGCACCTTCTCAGAGAATCGATCGTATCGTTGGGGGTGATCTCCAAGTGGTCTTCATCAGCTTCAAGGTACTTCTCGACCATTTCATCGTCATGCTCTGAAAGTCGTTCGATCAGAGCGATGCGAGCTTTCTTCAGCTCCGCAGCGAGAGCAGGATCTTGGGCCTCCAGCTGTTGCATGTCGAAGGTCTTGATATCTTTGCCATCGCCACCTTCGGGATATTTGAGCCCTCGGAGACCAACGACATCGCCGACGCCCTGCAGTCGACCTTCAGAATTCCACCAAGGAATGCCGCATACAGCAGGCCAAGCGCCAAGTCTGGCTCCAACTTCCTTCACAGTCCTGGCAAATGCGGCGCCATCTCGATCGAGCTTGTTCACAAGAAGAATCTTCGGAATGGCATAAGCTCCTGCTTGAGCCCATACTTTCTCCGTCTGCGCCTCGACTCCTGCCACGCCGTCTAGAATGCATACTGCTCCATCCAGAACTCGCAAGGATCGTAAGACCTCGAACGTGAAGTCTGCATGTCCAGGTGTGTCAATCAGATTGATGTTATGTGGGATAGAAGATGTTGGAGTTCCAGGTGTGGATGGATGATCTTTATCGCCGGCAGAGGGAGGCCAGGAGAATGAGATGGCTGCAGACTGAATTGTGATTCCTCTTGCACGTTCAGCGGGTAAGAAATCTGTCACTGTGCTGCCTTCATCGACGTCTGGATGTGCCTTAGAATGTTGACGAAGAAGCGGGCTCAGCTTGAACGTCGCCTACCTCCCAATCTTCTGGTGAAGCCAGTATAGTAGAGCATGCGCTCCGTTGTGGTCGTTTTGCCCTAGCTTGCTTGTGAGAAGATGAGAAGATGCTATACATTGTCGTCTACCCACTGCATCGATATGTGCTATGATGCCAATATTCCGCGTCCTAGCGAATGCAGGCTTTCTGGTGGAAGAGGCAAATGTTCTGGTCGCGTGTCTGATGAAGGCCCCTGTCTGCATGGCATGCTGTCTGTGCAGCCATCGAACCAGCATCACCAGCAGGCTTAATCGAAATAGGTGACGGTATTTAATATCGGAGCGAAAGAAGGATGTGATGCAGGCGTATTTTTTTTGGTAGTTTTCGGCTCGCAGGCAGAGCCGCAAAGCCGCAGAGGGACGGAGCTCCATACGTACCAAGTGTTCAATTATCAATAGCACTTAGTACCAACTTTACTTTAATTCTTCTACTGTTCCCTTGTTTCCTTCACCTCTAGAATACTAATAATAAAGCTTACCTACGCTAGCTATATCTTTGCACTATCGTTACTAGAGCTATTTAGCTATAATACTATCTACTAATAGCTCTAGTAATAATAGTATACTCTAGTATAACTAATAGTATTTAGCGCTTAGAAATACTTACTACTATCTCTATAGCTACTACGACTAGCTTATTCTTTTTATAGCTTATCTACTAAAGACTTACTAAAGACTTATAAATTATAACTAACTCTCTACTAATCTCTTTACTATTTAGAAACTATAGATCTATAGGATAGTAGGACTTCTAGTACTATAGAGAGGTATTATACTCGTATATCCTCCTTTTACCTTTATTTAGTAGTAGATAGATCTATCTACTATCTCTTTATATCTTTCTAATAGTATTAACTTATATAGACTAGATTCTTAATATAGATATTATTATTAATATCTATACTAGCTAGTATTAAATCTATCTATCTATAGTATCTAAACTATATCCGTATCGCTTAGTTATAGAGTATAGAAGATATAAGTAATATAGATCTTTAGGACTTCAATATTATTAGCTTTATAGTAGTTTATTTAGTATTTATAGTAGATATTCTAGTCTCTAAGTTTTTATTAAAGTATAGATAGAGATATAGTATAGCTAGTATTTTATTCTAAGTATCGTACAATTTCTTTTTCTATAGTACTACTATAGATCTAAGTAGTAATCTAGAGCTTCTAGAATTATAGGTTAATATATAAACCTATTCTTATAAGTATCTAGTAAGTAGTTAGCGAGTATAGAAGATGTAGAATAGTAGAGATGGGTAGTGGTAGGCTTGGTTTTGTAGGCGTTATTGAACATTGGTGTTAGGCTAGGGTGTGTAGGCGTCATTGAACACTTGGGATGTATGGGCCTCCCTACAGAGGCAGAGCTGGAAACTGGACACTGGAGTGATGCCGGCACGGACCCACAACCATCACACCTGCAAGTCCCGCCATATTCTACTTCTAATCGTAATGCAGGCAGGCAGCTCGTCCCATATCACGCCCGACAGTCCGACATCTGCATCAGGCACTGCAAGCGGCAAGCAGAGAGTGCCCAACAACCTGCGCTTTCAAAGACGCCAGTCAGAGCGAGCTTTTGTCGAAACGCAATACCGCGAAGCCACGCCGACCAGCACTCCCGTCATGGACTATCCCACCGCCTCGTCACCCTGGGCCACTTCGCCAGACGCTGGCCGAACCAGCTTTGCCGGCGACCATGTGCCCAGGGAAGAATCACCTGCGCCGGCTGTGCAAAATGTAGGCGTCGAGCATGCCAACGGAGAGCATGAACATGAACATGCTGCCTGGGCCTCACAGCAGGATCCAGAATCGTCACATGAGCAATCACAGGAATGGGGTCAGCAACACGTCCAACAAGCACACGAACAGCAACAGTCACAGCAGCAGCAGCGAGGCTCAGGCGAGGAGAACAGACGACCGGCCAGCGCAAGATACCACAATGTCCAGCAGAGGCAGCATATGCCGCAGTACAAGCTACAAGCCAAGATCACAGGCCTAGAGCGCACTGGCAAGAAAGATCCTATTCTGAGATTCGACGTTCATGTATGCCATTTGAACCATATCAAGCATTACCATATGCTCTTGCTAACCATACATCTAGACCAACCTGCCTAAATTCAGAACAACCCAATTCCGCGACATCCGTCGCACACATTCCGAGTTCCAGAAGCTCGCTGCGCATCTTCAAGCCTCCAACCCAGAGGCATTAGTCCCTGCTGTTCCGCCTGCCACGACAAGCGCCGGCATGGGCACTGACGAGGACGAAGCCCGAACCAAGACTGCTCTCCAACGATGGTTGAACGTGGTGTGCTCTAACGAAGTGCTTATGAGAGATGAGGAGATGGTCTTCTTCGTAGAGAGTGATTTCGGATACAGCCCAGTGGTGCGGAAGAAGCAGCCTGCGACGGGCGTGAGGAGAAAGGTGCTCAAGCAGTTTGCCCCGCCTCCCGATGATACACCTGAACTGCTCGAGAGCAGGCCCACAGTGAAGGCTTTCTATCTTGGATCGATGGACAGCCAGCAGAAAATCGACAGGGTGGTTAAGAACAGACGAGGTAAGCGGAACTCGGCATGCCACGTGAAAGTATACTAACTCGTGCCAGCTTTGGGACTCGCGGAATCAGACCTGGGCGTCAAGATTCAGACGTTATCGAACAACGAGATGCATCCTGGTCTGGCCAACGCATATCGTAAGCTTGGGAAGGTGATACAGAATACGGGAGACTTTCATGCGGCACAAGGCACCGCGGAAGCCGCGACACTCTCCGATCCACTAGCGTACCACAGCAGTGATGCGTTCATCGTAAAAGAAACACTGACCAATCGACACATCCTTCTACGAGAGCTCATACAAGCTCAGCAATCGACACGAAGCAAACTCCACGCTGCTGACCGACTCAAAGCCAGCTCAAGTGTTAGGCGCGACAAAGTGGACGAGGCGATATCTGCGCTGGACGAAGCACGAAGCCACGAGTCATATCTGCTACAGAAGACTCATCGAGTCACGCAAAACTTGATCGTAGAGAAGAGAAAATGGTTTGCACGCACTGCCGCAGACATGCGAACAGCGATACGGGAATATGTCATCAGAGAGATCGAGGCGGAGAGACGGACATTAGCCACACTTGAGCAAGTGCGCCCTGACGTGAGGAACATTGATGCATCTGGAGGACTTTCGAGATTGGGCCGCGAAGCACATCCTGTGGTCAGACGTAGTAGTATGGCGTCTTCACAAGGACCAAAGGGCGATGCTTGGTCAGGCGTGCCTCGTAGACCAGATGGCTTGAACCGAAGTGTAAGCGGCAGCTGGCCTGGTGCTGTGCCCGAGGACGGCGAAGAAGGAGAGGAAAGCGCTGAAGGCGGTAGGAAACGTGCCACGAGCTCTGCTAGCAGTCTGGGCAAACTGAAGGATGACGATGACGACGATCGAATCGATGCGAGAAATGCTGCCAGTAGGCTGGCACAGACAACGTTCTAAGGCAGAAGGGCGCGAAAAGGTTCTCTTCCATGAAGCTTTTCCCACATGCTTAACGCTCTGGTAGACGATATGGGCAGATTTGTAAAGATCTCAAATGATAGCGACAGTACGTCCTCTGCCCCTCAGCCGCCTTTCGTGGCGCTCCTGTTCCATTTGGCTTGCAAGCGGTGTTTCCCTGAGTTCGAAACGCTGAAAAGCTGCCCGGAATGTGCTTATTCTGCTCGATATGAAAACAAAAACTTCCACAAGCACAAGCATGATTTTGTGATGGAGCGAAAATTGAAGGCATTGAAGCACGCATTGAAGGCATGGCATCCTCGACCCAAGCGCTCGGATCTACCGAAAGCTACCTCCACGCTAAAGCCTGCCGAATCCTGCATGAGCCCCATGGCCAGGCAAAGATCTTGGCGAACGCAGACACTTGACCTAAGACCAACCCAGCATGTGTCTTGGGCCTCTAACCTGGCATCGCATTTCCTGTGCACCGCAACATCTACAGACGGTGATTGCTACAATCAAGCCCTCGAATTTTGAGCACGAGCGCGCACTAGAACTGCAGTTCTTGGGCGACGGGGGCCTGCTCCGATGACGAGATCACTGTATCAGACGCTCAACCACTTGGTGCACTGTGGCCCTCGCATGTAGGCCCAGCGCGAGCTCGAATCACCTCTTCACATCAAGAAATTGATATTGCGTGTGGCGATTCCGGACTTTGGAGAGCACGACCAAGATCGAAAGTACCACGTGTTCGAAAGGGAAATGCAGTCTGCTCCGCTCGAGTCCTTCTTGGAAACTATAGCTGGACAAGTTATAGCGTTCGGTATGGTAGATGGGCTCGTCCTGCAGGTGAATGGAGAGGAAAAAGAGGCCGTATCACAGGATCACGGTCGTTGGACAATGCCGGATTATTGGGATAGATATGGGTTTGATTGGGGCATGGCGACATACCGAGCAGACGCTGAGTAGGCTTGCGAGTAATGAAGTCCGGCGTGATGTCTGTCTTGCCTAGCGGTATCTCCAGCTGCGTCCAGAAGATAGCTGCTGGCTGGAGAGATATTGTTGTATTGTGCAATGTCGCAGTTCTGGAGATACTTGAGGCGGTGTCGTAATGCGCCTCAGGGAACGGCGCAGAGGCAAGTCGAGCGTATGCTAAAGCAGGTCTTGCAAGATGGTCCAGGAGATCATGAGCAGAGTTGTGATGACGGGAGGAATTGAAGAATTGGATCCTTCCATTGCAGTTTTGGATGTGGTTAGAGGCTTGCATACGCAACGTTGAATATGTCAAGGTATGCCCGAGTACGTGTTGCGTTGCTGCTGCCTCTTTGGATGGTTGGAGAGAATGTCAGCCTTCACCAGGGTAGCAAGAAGGGCTCAATCTGGTAGTCTGGGATGCAGAACAGCACTGTCGGGTTCCGGACAAGTATATAAGGTATCAGATAGGATTCCCGCTTCCTTTGAATGCGCCGCGCGGAACCTCAACAAGTGCTACCTCGCATAATGGCATGTCCTCTGACTTGGTTGCGTGGGAATTGTCTCTCCCATCACCACCTTCCAATTCCGATCTCCCGCTACATGGCGTCGATACCTGCGGCAGGCTTTGTCATTCATCACCATTTGGGTTCACCATTGGGGCATTGATAACTAGTGCTGCTCGGACTGCAAGCAACCTAGATCAAAAGAGCGAAGACCGGCGGGTTTTGAACGAGAAGCGACAGTCTGGTATGTACTATGCACTCCTGGGAGCTGGGCCAATCAAATTTGCGGACATGGCGCGGACGTTAGGATAAATCGGCAAGGGTCGCTCTTGCTCTCGCCAGCCGTTGGTCAGGCCCGATTAATCCGCCTTAAAATGCAAGCAGCCCAGCCCAGTACACATTTTTCTTTCCACTTCACCTCTTCACTCTCTCTGTTCCCAATCGAAGCAAGTTAACTATGCCTGCTGCAGTCGAATTTCTGCTGCCGGCCCTACCCGGAAGCACTTGCCTGTGCCACGCTTACGAATCAAGGTTCCGATCGCCTGGAAACTCAGCATGGGATATCACATCCGACGATGAAGACGCTCAATTCGCGGCGAAACTTCGATACTGGGCACGGCGGATATCTAGTATTATCTACTGGGCATAAGCATGCCATTAAAGGTAGCTGCGCATTCGCTGGCCGAGCAAGCCTCCTCAGAGCAGCGAGAGAATGTCGATCGACTTTCGTAAACTCGTAGAATAAAGCAAGCGCACAGACGATGCCAGTGCTGAAGACGGACGAAGATGTTGCTGGTCAGGTGTCGTGTGCATTGAGCACGTCTTGGTGCAGCAAATATGGGAAAGTATTGAGATTTCAGCACGTCAAGTACTGACTTCGTACTATGTATGATTCGTTCGGGATCTCCTGGCCCTGAAAACTCGGCTGGCCCGGAAAACCCGGATCATGGATGAAGGCAAAGCGCGGAATGGTCAACCATGGTTGACACTGCGTGTTCCTACAGAAAATGATTGGGCGTCCATTTATTTCCAGTGCTCTCCGAATGGCGCCAGTGGAGATCTTTGTGCGATGGAGATGAAGAGGCGCCGCGTCACTCAGGCCTGCGACAGGTGCAGAGCTCTGAAGTCCAAGTGCGATGGTCTCCAGCCGATTTGTGGCAGATGCAAGGCGTATGGCTATCACTGCACCTGGCAGACAGGTCGACGACGCGGGTTTCCCAACGGAGATGTATCACCGAGCCACTTCCAACCCGATTCTGCCTCGAATCCAGATATTGAGGCTCTGCGGCGAGGGATTCGAGCCTACGACGAATTGCTGGTCAATATGAGAGGGAAAATGCCCGATGGAAGTCTGGCTGCGCTCGACTTAAGCCTAGCACGTATCAGGATGGGACTGCCAGGGGAAGTACTGGAAGGCCGGCCTCAATCAAGCGATTTCCAAGAATCGATTCCGGCGATACTGAAACGACACTATAGTGAGAATGATGCCGACGAGAGATATCTCGGTGAAGCCAGCGATGTCCGCTTCGTACATGCCCTGCAGGACCTGCTTCGTATCAGTAACCCTCACACGCCTCCAGATCCGACGAACCAGATCGGTAGCTATGAAAAGCAGGCAAGGAGTGGCGGAGAAATGGAGCATCTACGTCCACCTGAGATGCCAACCAGAGAGGAGGCCGATCGTTACGTCGAGATCTATTTCTCCACAGTTCATGTCGCATACCCATTCTTGTACCAACCTGGTTTCCGGCAGAAGTACGACGACTTCTGGATGACTCAATCTGCTCGCGACGTTTCTCCACAATTCTTCTGCACTATGCTGGCTGTCTTTGCTCTTGGCTCGTTATACACCATGTTCAGCTCCAAGGCATCGTTACGCACTTGTGCACATGAAAGGCTATATGAGCAGTCATGGACGTTGGCAAAGAAGCTCGATAGCGGCCACGGCCGGAACTCGGTCTGCATGCTTCTAGTCCAGTGTTTCTACCTATTCGCCAGCTGTCAGACAGAAAGGTGAGTCTGTTGTTCTAGCAATTTGCGAAACTCGTCCTACAGCTGCTAAGAGCCCTAGATGTTGGACCACGTTGGGTGTGGCTCTCAAGATAGCGCAATGTCTCGGCCTGCATGTGGAAGAAGAGCATCCTCCGCGTCGCCACTCCAAGATTGAACGTGAGCTTCGCCGCCGAGCCTGGCATGCTTGCTACGTTCTGGACTGTATGCTCTCTTTACAGACTGGTAGACCACAGATGGTTCGCATCAGAGACACCGCCATCAATCTACCGCACCCGCTGGACGACTCGCAATGGCATTTCGAACAAGACATAATCCCAACTCCATCTTCAGAACCTCAACACGGCGACTACTTTGCAAGCGAAGTGCGCTTGTCGTACATCGTAGAACAGATTATAGTGGACCTCTATGGACCACGCCGGGCTGTGAGCGAGCACGTCAGCCTCGCGCCTATCGAGCTATTGGACAGAAGGCTGCTTCAATGGAGACATGAGCTGTCACGACATTTGAGGTTCGACCTCGGCCACGCTTTCGAGCGCTCACTCATATTCAGAAAACAGGTACGTGGGAAGATGTGGCACAAGATCAGCTTCTCAATATCTTAGTTGAGGATGATTGCGGCAATGCTGATCACAAATAGCGGAACATGCTCGGCATCAAATACCACTACCTCAGAGCACTTATCCATCGGCCACACCTGTGCACAAAATGGCTTAAAGCAGATACATATGGTCCAATATCCACTTCTAGCCGCATCGCGCAACAAGTGCTTGCGTCAGAGCGTATCTGCATTGCTGAGGCCCAAGAGACGGCGCGTATGCTACACCACATCACCAACGAGCAGCACGTAATACACGACTATCCATGGTGGCACATGGTGCCTTGCCTTCTTTGTGCGTGTTCAATTCTTCTAGTCGCGAGCAAATGGGCGGCGGTGCACAACAACCCATTAGAGGTCCCGAGAGAAGTCTTGGAAGATGACGCCGCTGTATGCTTAAGGGTGTTCGATGCGCTCGGAAAGCATTTCGATGCCGCACGACTCGCCGGAGACATGATGCGAGCCTTGCAATCGCAACAATTTCCGATCAAGAACTCTCTGACCCCTGACGGCTCACGACCAGGATCCCACGCTGGACGTGGATCACAAATGGAGCACGCCCCACACGCACCCATCACGAATGCTGTCAACACGGAGATCCAAATGCGAGCCGCCATCGCCGCGAACCTTCAAGGGCATCATCACGTAGAAGGCGGACCGATTGATGTGTGGTCCGAATGGCCTTGTGAGCTATCAGACTCGCTTCTATGGTCACAACAATTCGCCTTGCCCACGGACAACAGCAGCGCAGAGGCTCCATGGCAACCACCACCCGAACATGATCGATGACATGGTAGCGATGACACTTCACAACTGCGCAATATCGACGACGAATTCACAAGATCAAAGGTCTATACCCTCATCCACGTGACTACGTAGTTACTTGTAATGAGCCTTGCACATCCACCAAAATCTTGACATGCTTGTCCTTCTCATTAATCAATGCGAGGTACCCATCATCAACAAGCTTGCTCATCAAAATCTTGCTGGTGATCATGCTCTCTGGCTTCAGCTTGCCCTGTCCAAGCGCGTCCACGACACCCTGGAAGTCCTTGGCTTGATATCCCAGCACAGCCTTATAGCTAGCTTCGCGGAATACCAGCCAATTTGGGTTGAATGGAACTTCCTTCTCCCATATTGCGACATTGATGACAGTGCCCCGCGATCTGACAGCCTTGCATGCGGTTTCTAGTGATTTGGGCACACCAGCGCAGTCGAAAACCAGGTCAGGTCCATTGAGACCACCGCAGAGTTCTAAAGCTGTGGTCGCAACATCAACCTTGGTGGGATCGACGACATGATGTGCTCCGAAGTCTTTTGCGAAGTCTTGTCTCTTCTTCGCCACCTCTGCACAGATCACGATCTTTGTGCCTCTGGCGAGAAGTACTTGCACGACAGCCAAACCTATCGGCCCGCCTCCAAACACCAATGCAGTTGGCTCTTTCAGATTTGCAATGGGTGAAGCATCGACTGCATGCCATGCGACTGCCAAGGGCTCTACTAGTGCTCCGATGTCGAGATCCACATTTGATGGTAAGGGAAAGACGGCTTCTTGTGGCACGACCACGAATTCGCTCATGCCTCCTCCGCCACCGCTCAAGCCCACGAAGCCGCCATTCGGACATGCGTTCTCGGCATTGACTTTACACGCTCCGCAGTGTCCGCAATAGATAGTCGGCTGTACCGCGACTTTATCCCCCGGCTGTAGACGATTGACACCTTTGCCAACTTCTTTTACGACCCCGGAGAATTCGTGTCCGATTGTGATGGGTATTTGCTCTTTGGTTACGGGATGGGGCTGGGTTGGCGAGAAACTGGAATCTCATTTAGTTCTAGCTCTTGTCGCTCCTGAGCATTAAACGTCCGATCTTCCTCACTTTGGTCCACCCATATATTCATGGAGGTCTGTTCCACAAATGCCTACGAATGCTGGAGCAATCTTGACCTGCCCCTCTCCGGTCTCAGGAACTGGGATATCGTCTTTGATCTGGATGTCCTCCTTTCCGTAGTACCGTGCTGCCTTCATATTGCCTTGGGTGGTCTTGTTATTGTGATTCTGCTTGCTCTATTTAAGTTATGGTGGCTCAAAGAAGTGAAGGAGTTGGGTGGAATTGAATGTTCAAAGAAAGAGCAACTTGCCACTGCCTCCATCGGGTATCTTACGTATGAGCTCTGGTACCATTTGACCGAGACTGAGCTCGTGCTTGAAGACGTCAAGTGAGGAGCATTCTCTCTCGCTCTGTGCTTGTCACCCCGCATCCGGCTGCGGGGCAGGCATTGGTGGTAGTTCTATGTTTTCGGGCATGTTCGCTGGGGGAGTGGATTACATCCAAAGGTTGCTTGATTATTTGGACAGTGAAAGTACAGCAACGGAATAAGATGTGGAGGATTCCTGGAGAGCTCGATGCACGATGACGTTTGCTTGTCGACAAAGCGAACGGGCAGGAAAGGGCGATGGTCATGGCTGTCAGAGAGGAAGTGACGTTGACGCGAACACGTGAACACGCGAGCACGCGAACATGCGAACACGCGAACACGCGAACACGCGCCATGCTTTGCTTCCCCTTCTAGGCTGCCTAGCACATCCAGCATGTGACTCTCCTTTCTGCCTCTTGTTGTTCAACCCTCGAATCACACCACAAACGCCACGAGCATCCCGAGTCTGCAAACGATGCCAGATACCGAAGTTGAGTTCGCGTGGGCCATCCCGGTCAAGGTCGACATCGTCGGCGCGCATCTTGAAGCCTATAAAAACCTGCAACCGCTCGTCACCACGCTGGCATGGGCGAGTTGGGTTTCCAGCTTCCAAGAGCCGCGGCAGTTTCGATCAGCTCTCAGCCATCCTCCTCAAAGACTGCGGCCTGGAACTCTGGAGCAGTCATGTTCATGAGGCTAGGGAGGCCCCGTTTGCGAATCTCAGCAACACGCACTCAACCAAGGCGTACTTGCGCCTCCCAACGAAGTCTACAGTGCTGCATGAAGCAAAGCTAGACTTTGAGGACTGGGACTACGATCCGAGGCGCGTTCCCACAGAGACAGGATACGCTGGCCCACTTTGTTTGCCACCACAGCCATCGGCAAAGTGTCTCGCGCGATTCGCACGTGCCATGAGACTGCTGCAACTTGACTATGACAAGTGTGACGAGCTACACAAGAGCCCAGTCTGCGACAAGACGCCGATACAGGACGACGAAGTGGGCGCGGAAGAGCATGAGCAATGCAATCAGACTACCGAGACACCGCAGTTGACCATGTTCCTCCGCGCCGGAGATGACGCAGTGGACTGGTGAGCGGCGCGCAAGATGCCAGCTCAGGGGCATTACATGCTGTTCAAAATACTACTGAGATATGCTGCTACGATCTCCGGCGCAGATCAGGGCATAGCTCCTTTGGAATTTTTTAGTCCGGAGGGAGATGTGAGCTTTGCCGAGGTTCTTCTAAATGAGATAGAATGCAGGCAGCTAGCTATACGGTGACACGTAAGTGCGGGCATATCGCGTGCACCTTCAATAATGATACCCATATTTGCTGCCTCTAAAATGTAGATCATGAGGTTCTATTGCCACGATGACAGACGTAGTGAGCATTCTTTCAGCGGAAGTCGTTCCTTGCCAAGAGATACTCGTGACCAGCCACATCATCATGAGCGATATTCACATCGTGAATTCGTCGCCTGGCAACTTCGATCGGTTTATGGCGCAAGCGTGGAGTGATTTTGACCCATTTCACATTCCAGACACTACCAGAAGCTATTGACGACGTCATGCGATTAAATCGCCACATGCAGAGTGCCTTTACGATCGCTGGTGAGGGCAGCGTGGAGGACAATGCTTGTCTCATGCTAGATCCTCTCGCGTGATTTAAGATCCCTTCGATGGATCACTTGTATAGGGCGGTGCAAATGCCAGGAGTCGCCACAACATGTACAGCGGTAGACGCCGACGCCACTGCATCAATGCCGGGAGCAGTTCGAAAGATCTCGCGCGTGCCTCGCATGGTGTCGAAAGACAAAAGTAAGACTCCTGAGTGAGTTCCCATTCCTGCAAGAAGAAAAGCATATAGAGCACCTGGCCGATTGGGCGATCCCAGTATGGAGCTTCATCAAGATCCGAGAGCAAACTCAAAGCTGGTCGACATCCTCTCGAAATATTGTATCGATCGAGACCGTGCTCCGTCATCTTTAGGAACCTTGCGACCATATTCAACAATGGAAGAGCTTGGAAACAGTATGGTGGAAGCCGAGATGGGTTCCGAGAGGTTGTACGAGACACTGCCGAACGAGTTTCCTTCAGATGCGATAGAGTTGTTGGTGGTACAGGAAACGCAGAAGGTACCCGGTCCAAGTGGTCAATCGATGAAGGGTTTCATGGCGCAGGTCTACGCCCCGGAGTTTTGTGACAGGACGAATCTCCTCGCTTGGCCGTTCTATGCGACGATTGAAGACCTTGAAGGATTGCCACCACATATCATTTCTGTTGACGAACTGAGCCCGCCAAGGGATGGGTGTATGGCGTCCTTTCGAAACTTCAGCGCGGCAGGAGTGAGAGTGAGCGGTCATGTAAATTTGGGCAACGCTCATGCTGCAGGCATCATTTTCCGGCAAGCTTTAACGGACGCAAATAAGACAGCAGTGAAGAACATTGCTGTATTTGCCAAGGCTGCTCAGTAATTCGTGCAATAGAGTTGCGCAGTACCGAACAGCCTGGCTGGCCCACAGCGTCTTGAGCGTTTGAGTGAAAAGTCATGTTCGGGTTGCTGCAACATTGTGTTAGCATCCAGGGTTTCGTAGATCTCTGTACAATGGATGTTTCTGCAATCTCGCTTGTCCAACGGTCAATCCGCAGGGTCGGTCACCGTGATCTCAGTCCGAGGTCGAGCTTTGTTCAAGCCTTCGAGGAGCACACAAGCCTTGCAAATTGCTTGCGAAGACAAGTATCCGCATCTCTCACATTGTCCGAGTTTCTGTTTGACGGCTCCCGCGCCGCGATTCTGTCCACGAGCTCCTTTCTTCTCCTGCTTGGTTCTGATCGGTATCATATTCTTGCTCGCATCGATCGACTCCTCCAGCTCCATGCCTACCGAAGCCGGCTTGCCTGGCATCTTGACCTCCATTTCGGTTGCATTGGCAGTAGCTTGCTCGTCCTGGCGCAGCTTCTTCTCCATCTCTGCCATCTCACCTCCGCTCGACTTGCCATTAGCAGTTCCGCAGCCGCCAGCTGTCTCGTCTTCCGCGCCTTTGGCTGCCGCAGCGCCCTCAGTGGCACAAGACCCTTTGCAGTTTCCATTCGCGTCTGGAACCAGCTTGGCCATATCTATACCAGATCGCACGACGTCCAATATGCTCTCTGGTCTTATCCGCTCTAGATTCTTGATCAGAGTTCTCGCGGACCCTCGAAAAGCTTCTGGACTGTATATGCACTCAGTGCTAAAATAGTCCAGCTTCTTATGATGTGCATAAAGCACGATTTCCTTCTCATACGCATACATTAAAGGCTTGCTCCTCTTAACGTTCGTGAAATTGACCTCGCCGTTCTCGGTCTGCGTAGCTTTCGCGGAGGGTGTGCTGGTAATGATGCTTGTGGCTCTGCTCAGTCGCGGTAGATCTCCTCTTAGCAAATTCATAAGGACAGTCTCTGCAACATCATCTGCATTATGGCCGGTCACGACATGGCCGACATTCAACATAGCGGCGCCGCGGTCCAGCGCCTGCCGTCTGAAAACGCCGCAATATGTGCAGTTGCCCTTCTTACCCACCTGCGCTACAACCTGGTCCATTGACCAGCCATACAGCTCAGCATAGCTCACAATTTGGAGTGGGAGCTGATACTGCTCAGCATGTCTCTTGACAGCCTCGAGACTGTGATCTCTGTATCCCTGGATGCCTTCATCCACGGACAGCAGAATCAAGTCCAGGCCCCAGTTTTGCCGATGATTCAATGTCTTGAGGACTGACGCCAGCACTGTGCTGTCTTTACCACCAGATGCACCTATTGCCACTTTCTCGCCTGGCTGGAACAGTTTCGACGACTCGACCGTCTCTGCGACCTCATCTTCAAATATCTGTATGAAGCATGGCGCGCATATTCGGGCGTGGTTTTTAGGCCGGAGGATCTGAGCGCGTGCCTTCTGACAGATCTGACACGTCGCGGGAGGCATTTCTATCGCTGAAGATCGTGAGCTGGCATCGAACCGACGGGTGGTGGTGTTGTCATGGTATAAGAGATCTGATCTGAAAGTACGATCTGAAATAATGAGTTGGCTTCGATTGGACCGAAGCAGCGCCGGCCGATTGTGGAAACGTTAATTGTGCCCAATATAATTATTCCTTCCAAAGAATACTGATGTTTAATATGTACACGGTAGGAATGGTATGAGCCTGTATCCCGCCATCCACACAGATCAAGTATCTCTTACAGCTGCCCGAATTTTGAGCGATACTCCTGTCCCGCAAGGTGCTGCGCCAACGTCCATATCGCTTGAACGCTCAAAGCAACCCCTAGGCGTGCTGCTCCCCTAACCCACCAAGCCATCTTCCAGACCTCCAGTCTCTTCCAGAAAAGCGCTGACCCGATCTTTGACCTCACTCATGCCTGCTCCAAGCGCCTCCTGCCACTGCTTCTCAACTTCGCCGACCTTCTCCTTAAGGTCCTGAGTGAGGTGATCTTCCGCCTCCCTCTTGGCATGAGCCATTTCCTCCATGGCGACTGCGGAGTTCGGGCTAGCAGTCGCTCTCTCAAGCTCAAGTAGCCTGAGTCGGCTTTTCGTGGTTGCTGTGCGCACCTCATGGAGCAAGCACAACAGATTGACTTGTGATTCGATGAACTGGTACGCACTTTTCTCCGCGTGCCCAAGTAAGCTGTAGAGGTACTGCAGGGGATGATCATGATATGACGGATTCTCATCGTACTCCTGCAAAGGGATGTGGACCTCGAACCCCAGCATATCTCTTGGGATCTGTTGGAGGACTTCCAGTAAGCCAGGAGCGATGTCCCAGAAAGCGGAGAGTTGATCCTCGACGCCGCGTGATACGTTCTTCTCCATGAGACCTTGTAGTTGCTCATATCGCTTCAACGATTCTTTCGCGTACGTAGTTTGCCGTTCGATGCTGTCCTTCTTGAAGAATGTCGTCGCCTCTTCGATCTTCCCTTGTGCTTTCGAGATCCGATATGGTGTCAAGATCACTTCTGAATACTTTTCGCTCCTCATGGCGTGCAAGTCAAACATCTCCTTGTGCAGTTGCTCACGTGCTTCGAAAAGCCACTTGAGCAAAGTGAGCTTCTCCAATCGCTCTGGGTGCTCGTCACCCTCCACTTGAGCACGATTCGGATCGGTCGACTCATGACCGCTCTCGAGATCATATCTCAACTGGGTGATGCATGAACTGGCTTTCTCCAAGCGCTCTGTCAGCAGCGCATTGAGCGGATGTGATACTGCAGCCTCAAAAACGTCGAAATTCGATCGAGCGGTTGCTTTACCACGCTCAGCTTCGTCAATATCGAAGTCTACCTCAGCTTTGGCCGCATCGGCAAAAGACATGGTACCTTCTGCGATCTGATTCTGAATACTCATCCGCAAATTTGTTCGTCGTTTCTTAGTGCCTTCCTGTTGTTCGCGAGTGAGAGCAAAATCTTGATCGAGATACACATCTTTGATCTTCTGAATCTCGGAGTGGTCTGCCAAGAGCCGATGCTGGGTCCGCAGCTCTGTAAGTAAAGGATGGCTGTTGTTCACCGCCGGATGGTGTCGAGGATAGGGTGGCGGTAATGTCACAAGGCGCGAAACATTCAAGGGTGCCACGCCTGGATTAGAAGCTTCACGCTCGGTTGCACGATGTGGTGTTTGCATTGGCGTGTCCAAGTCAATGCTCTCATGCCACCCAATCTTCTCGGGTGGGTATTGGCCTGGGCCAATACCACTGTAATCCGGCAGTCCGCCGTTGTCACCGCTGGGACCGGGTGTGGGCGTCTGCAGCTCGGTCGTTGGCAAGACGAGTCCTTGCAGGTCTGCAGGATTGATGCCCATGTACTTCGTCTCGCGCCTTGTCTTCTCCATTCTGTCTGGTCGCCCGATAGAGCCTCCGCCAGAATTGCTCTGTTCGAACCACCTGCTTGGCTGTCGGCCACGGGAGCTGTCTTCATCTGGTACTGTGCTGACCGCCATTGATGGAATTGGCGAAAGACTTGGTTTGAAAGATTCGGCCCATTGACGCGCGTCATTGCGCTCAAAGCTGTCGCCAAAGTCCATGCTGCTCGCATCGGTTGCAGGGGTAAAATCACCTAAAGATGATGCAGAGCTGGGCTCATTACCAAGGGCTGACGTTGGCTGGCTTTCTGATGTCCACGCTGGCACTGTTGGGTCAATCGAAGACATGGTGGTGCTGGGAGTAGTGGCACGTCGACTCTCTTTACCGAACGAGCGCCACATGTCTCGCGTCCAGTCGAGAATATCGCCAGCCATGGCGTTATAGGCGGTCGAGTAGCGGTCACGTCTCAATCGTGATTCATGAACCATAAAATTGGCAAAGAGTTCCAAACGCTCCTCATCGGTCGAAGCTGCAATTTCTTGCTCGACAAAAGCACGATGTCGCTTGATAGCGTCCAGAGCGAATGTATTCAGCTTTTGTCGCACCTTTGCTGAACCGCTCGAAGCCGGTCTTGCTGGGCTGAGTGGAGCTGGCATGGTCGTATCGTCATTGGGCGTGTGGAGGATGTGAGAAATCGGCCTGTCACTAGAGGCACTACCTGGAACCTTGATGATCTGCTTTTGCGCTGTTGCTCCTGCTTGCTTCCCGACAGCTGGCGTGTATGGAGGCGTGAGGATATTTGAAGTATTATTCGGTGCCAGTCGAGTTTGCTGTGGTGGGAGACTGGATGCTGAGGAGGGCGAATTGAAACCTGACGCGGTCCTCATGTGCTCACGTCTACGGCTAATCGATCCTTCCACAGGATCGAATATGAGGTTAGCAGGCTTCGAGTCGTCCTCGTCTAAAGTTCCCTTCGCTGCGCGACTTCTAGATCTTCTCTCTCTGATGCCTTGATAACTTGTGTCTCTTTGCGCCGGCCGACGAGCAAGAGAGTTCTCGCGGGAAGCGGTTTGCGGCGAAGTACCAGTGTGGATACGCAGAGGCTGATAATCTGCAGCTGGTCGCGGAAAGTGTTGCTGCGGTAAAGGGGGCTCGGGCTCTCCACTGGAAGCATCATGTTCCACCCATCCAGCTGGAGTCGGCGGCACTGGACCAAGACTTGGAGCTGCGACAGTCCTTCTCGATCCTGAAGGAACTAGTTGCCTGTCTGGGGCTACGATGCTTGAACTTGAGCCCCCAATTGGTCGATTCAGACTTTGTGACCGCACTCCAGGTTGAGGGGGATTTGGTGGAGGTCCAGGTAGGGGCATACCAGGCTGCCAGTGATTGTCCGGCGAAGCACGTCCAATAGGTGCTGTTGTCGCTGTCGATGAGCCCGCGGATTGCATATGTCCCGTTGATGCTGCCCGCCTGGCGGCAGGTGGCCTATTGGCCACAAATGAGGGCACATGGACAGCATGACCGGGTTGCGGCAGCTGGACTTCGGTGTTTGCAGGCTGCTTGCCTCTCAAGCCGGATAAGCTGAATAAGGACCTGTTCCCAAGTCCCGAAGCTGATCGCTCGCGATGGCGAGACGACTGAGCTGGCGGGGGCGGGAAAGCTGGTGACATGGTGATTTGAGGAGAGTTCCTGAGCGAGCTCTCTGCCATTGGTGCCGCAGTGAAAGATGCATTATCCACGATTGGAGAGCCCCGGAGGACTGTTCGCGGGCCAGTATCAGGCGTTCCCGGCGATGCAGAATAGGGCGGAGGGGGGCTTGGCATGGCATCTTTAGAAGGTCTGATGTCAGCTATCACAAGCAATCATTACACGCATGAAGTGCTCTCGTCAATCTTAGAATAGACTAGGATCGAACACAATACGAACCTTCCATTCCAGTAATGTGACTTGTGCTTGGCGGCATTGTGGGATGGCGTTGTTGGAAGAGCATTTGCGAGCCAGAAACCTGAGCTCTGTTGCTCCATTGTCGAGGATTGTAGGGCTCCATGGTTGGAGCTACGGAAGAGGAAGCAAGCAATGCGCGCGAGTTCTGAGGATGAGGATTAGGAGTAAGGCCAGTCGGGGTCCTGGGATTATTATGGAGGAAATGCGGCGACAAGTGTGAATATGTCCCAGAAACAGGAGTCGAGGTGTGAGAGGCTAACGCGGCTGGCTCGGCCGGAAAAGAAGTCGACAGATGAACAGAGACAGGCCTCCTCTGTCCCTGCGAGCTTCCTGTCGCCAGTGCTGCAGCTCCAGCAGACGCTGGCGGGCTGGGAGGAGGAGGAGGAGGAGGAGGCCGTGTGTAGGCATATTGTTGGCTCATGGCTCAGAGTCGCGAAGGAGCGCGTTCCAGAAGAGGTTCAAGAGACGCAGGGCAGACGATTCAACGAGTCAAAGGGCGCGTAGGCATGGGAGTCGGGACACACAACGAGCACGGACCCGGGTATGGCCCAAGTCTTAGTCCATGCACGTGAAAGAGCGATTCCGGTGTGGAAAAGGTGCAGAAGATGTGAATGAGTTGCGTGAGGGATGCCCATTATTGTTGGCCAAGCAAGATGGCGAAGATGCGGCCAAAATAGAAGTCTAGACATAAGGAAGAAGCCGAACACAGGCCTCTCCAATCATGGTGGCATGATGCATTCTGGCCTGCAGATGCACATGCACGCTGGGCTCGCGCGAATCGAATGGCGTTGCTGAGCGTTGTGCCGCACAAGCATGTCGGCGCTTAAGAGAGCACCCTTGTCATTGGGAACGACATAAAGCTTGGCGAGGAGCGCACGTGACTAAGCACACAGAGCGTCTCAAGACAACTCGTCTCAAGACAACTCGTCTCAAGACAACTATATAGATCGGAGTCAGGGCCATGACATGCCCTTTTTGCTTGGTCGTACCACGTTGTCAGACACTACTATCACTGGCCAAGAGCCTGAGGGCCGACCGCATTTTGGAGGCCATCTGCAGAGTGGCATCGGGCACGAGTTGGGGCATCACACTCCATTTGTGATGTCTCATGCCGAGAGAAAGAAAGGGACCGACACAAGCTCCGTCGAGAAAGTGTGATGTGGACCTTATCTTGCGGTGGCGATTGGCTTCGGGACGGGAGTCTGCGGCTGCCCTCAAGACTTGATGCCGTGGTTGCCAACAGACGACACTATGGATAGTCCTGATCGAGCGATTCCGCGCTCCCTCTCTGAGGCTATGCACCACATCTTCAAATTAGCCAGAGCCAGTGTGGACGGTCTTTTATCCTTGAGATCAACAAGCAGTCTCACCTTTGAAACCAGTGCCCATACCGTCGACGACAGCGACGGTACAGGCTTAGAGAGGTCGCGAGACCCCTCACTTTCCTTCAGCACGCTCCACCAGCTTTTCATCCAGCCCGATCGGTTCGTAAACACTTCGATCCGCCTTCTTCTGGGCCCACACAATGTCGCCTTTCAAATAGACGATAACACCGCCCTTGCCCGTAGCACTGGCTGTGAGCCTGAATAGAGGAGCACCACTTTGCGGATGTGCTTCACGTAGCGGTACCATTGTGAGGTCTTCCTCGGCGCACCATGCCTCGACCACATCTCTGAAGTTCTGCGTCAACTCTTGTGCGGGAATTGGTCGACTTGCGACATGTTCCTGCGCTGCAAGCTTCCTGCCAACTTCCTTGGCAATAGGTCGTGCAGGGCCAGCAGCTGGAGCAGGCAATTCGGCCATTGATCTGCCCTCGTCTTGAAGCTCCGTAGCTTTTATGGCCATCTCTTTGCCTCTATCCCATTCCCTGTGGATGTCTGGATGTGCGCTGTATTTCTCCGGAATCTGTTGCTGCCACCACGTCAACCACTGCAGAATCTCGTCGAAGTTTGGATCATCAGAGGTCAACCAGAGATGTAAGATCGAATGCCACCTTGGGAAGAATTCGGCAACAAGCAACCGCACAAACACGTCAGTCTTGAAGTAGTCTTGCCACCTGAAGACATTCTCCAGTGCAGTGAGGTCTTGATCGGCTGGATCGACTTCGAAGTCCATAGACAAGTACCGCGCGAGCTTGGGCAAGAGATGTCTGACGAGAACGTGATCTAGCTCCGAGCGAAGGAGATCACGCCACTCCAGTAAGCCAGGTAGCACGCCCGACGCGACATCCCATCCGTCCAAGACTTGCCTCACGCGTCGCTTCAGCTCCACCAAGAACCCCGAGGAGGCCTTTGGGTCAAGATGGTACTGCGGCAGGTATGGAAGCCAAGGGAAAAGCCAGGTATGAGGTTGCACGTGTTTGATCGTCACGGTCTTGTGGTGATGGTTCCGCTTGCGAGGGTCCCACATTGTAAGTGCCGTGGTTAGCTTGGGCACTATCAGCACATCCATGAGGTGGCTGTATATGAATGGTGCAAGTAGTGGTCGCCATGCTTGAACCAGTGATGTCAGAGGCGTGTGATTGAGGACGTCCCAGTTCGTAACAGTCGTTCGAAGCTTGGGTAGCCAGATAGTATAAATCAAAGTCTCGTATGCAGTGGTCGCTTTCTGGCGTTTCGATCTACCATAGCTTTCATCCAAGTCGCCGACATTGCGGGCAGTGACGATTTCCTCTCGAGCTGTTAGTCCTAGCAAAGCCTTGATGCGAGCCAGATCGGGCACCAGAAATGTCGGATCCTCTAAAGGCGACCACCTAGCCATTTGCTTCTTGAAGAGCGGGAACAGTGCGCCGACAGCTGCTTCTTGGAGCTCGTACTTCTCGATATCATGTTTCTGCTCATTTTGAAGATCCTCAAGCTTGTCAATGAGTGCTATCCATTCTGCCTCAGTGTCATCGCTTCCGGATCCTGCAGCTGTCGTTAGCCTGAGACCTTCAACGGCTTCCACGACACCTTGTAATCTCTCGAGGTCTTCTTTTTGCGAATCTGCTTCCACTTGCTGTTGTCCCGCGTGCTCTTCAATGTATATTTTCTGCTCTTGCACTCCATGCCATGCCTCGATGAAAGCCTCAAGCTCGAGCCTTTCTCTCTTTGCAATCTTGTCTGCCTCTGAATCGGGTGGTACTCCAGCAGGAGTCATCAATCCAGCTGCACTTGTCAGCAACTTTGTCTGGGCACCCGTGGCATCAACAATAGAGCTAAGCATCTGTGGCGGAACGTCCAGTCCTGGCGCCGCAGCTCGCACGTCTGCCGCGGTCTTAAATTTGGGTTTGGGCTTTCGCGGTCCGCTTGGAGTACTCGCACCGCTGTCATCATTGATCCCGCCCGCAGACTTCTTCTTGCGCTCTTTTCGTGCCCTTCGTTCCTCCTCGCTGCTGTCTTCATAATGCTCGCCGCGCTTCTCTGCAGCTCTGCGCTTCTCTTCCTTATATTGCTCCGTGAGCTCTTTAACAGCTCCAACACCTGCACCCTGCGGTCGCAACTTGACTTCGATCGGGTTGACGACACCTTCGCCCTCCATGCCCAGACCCTCGCCTTCTTTCCAACCCATCTTGGCCATCATTTTGGCTGCGAAAGAGCCTTTCGCGCCCAGCTTGGGCGCCTTGTGTGGTCCATGGCCAGCGCCCGCGAATTTGCGCTTCTCGGCCATTGTGGGACGTGTCCAAAGGGCTTGTTGATGTCGACAGTGAAGTTTAGATGGCGAAGAACGGGAATGTAGAATCTCGTTCCCACATGACTCGTGATATAACTAAGGTTTAGCTAGCGCAAGCGCCAAGGTCTTCATATGAGATGGAGGTGTTCAGGGCGTGTTAGCACGATGAGGCAACTCGTTATGGTTGATCTGCATCTATTTCGCATAGCAATGCGAGAGGTATCTACTGTACATGCCATGATGCCATGCTGACAGTACACCACGCGGCTGCAAGACGAACGGCACGAGCGGGGGTTGAGGATGTTAGGAGTCCGGCCTTGCCATGGGTGCTTCTGCTTTGGCGCTTTTGCCAGGACCAATACTCCATCGGGGTCGGTGGTCAAGCATGACTGAGTGCGCTCTCCGTGATGCGCAATGTCGTTGATAGTAGCAATAAATGTCGCCCATGTCGGAGTGAAGGAGTGTCGGTAATTGCCGTCGATGCCTTGTCGCCTTGCCGACTTCCCGCTTCAAAGCTCAGATTTGGCCTTCACTCATACACCACAATTGTGCGCGTGCGTGCGTCTGCCTCTCTGCGACCAGCGCCCTATTTCCGTGCCGCCGACCTTCTGCTGAACAAGCCGATGAGCATCTGCAGCCATGCTGCTCTCGCAACTCCGACTATGCAGCAAACGTGTGGCCGCAGGTAGCTCAAATGCCGCCAGAGCCTTGTCCTCCGTCGCCCCAAACACACCACGAACAGCGCTGGTCGCAAGGAGAAGGGCGCTCGGAACTCCCTCCTACAATGCCTTCCCCTCACAGCATCGTAAATATGCTGCGCAAGCCGAACAGACAGACCACGGCGTAGACCCGTCAGACTCTTTTCTTTCTGGAAACACCGCCAACTATGTCGACGAGATGTACTCAGAATGGAAGCGCGATCCTTCCTCCGTCCATGTCTCATGGCAGGTCTACTTCAGAAATATGGAGAGTGGCGACATGCCCGTGAGCCGTGCTTTCACACCTCCGCCGACCATTATGCCACAACCTGCAGGAGGTGTCCCCGCCCCGACCTTCTCCACCTCTTCCGGCGCCGCCGAGGGTCAGGGCAGTGACGTTCTGAACCACCTGAAGGTCCAGCTTCTTGTTCGCGCGTACCAGGCGCGAGGTCACCACAAGGCAAACATCGATCCATTGGGCATCAGAGACAACTCGCAGAACATTCCAAGAGAATTGGACTTGAAGACATACAACTTCACAGACGCGGATATGGAGACGGAGTTCACGCTGGGTCCTGGTATTTTGCCACGATTCAAGACCGACAAGAGGGACAAGATGACTCTGCGCGAAATCATTGACACTTGTGAACGCCTCTACTGTGGCCCTTACGGTATCGAGTACATCCACATCCCGGACAGAGAACAGTGCGATTGGCTTCGACAGAGAATTGAGGTTCCACAGCCCTACAAGTACTCAGTCGACGAGAAGCGTCGAATCTTGGACAGGCTCATTTGGTCCTCTTCGTTTGAAAGTTTCCTGGCCACCAAGTACCCCAACGACAAGCGGTTTGGTTTGGAAGGTGGTGAATCGCTCATCCCCGGTATGAAGGCTCTCATCGATCGCTCTGTCGACTACGGTGTCAAGGACATTGTTATTGGAATGCCTCACAGAGGTCGTCTCAATGTGCTTTCCAATGTCGTCCGCAAGCCGAATGAGTCTATCTTTTCCGAATTCGGTGGTTCTGCAGATGCTGCTGATGAGGGATCTGGAGATGTCAAGTACCATCTGGGTATGAACTTCGAACGTCCAACACCTTCCGGTAAGCGTGTGCAGCTCTCGCTGGTTGCCAACCCATCGCACTTGGAAGCCGAAGATCCGGTCGTGCTCGGCAAGACCCGCGCCATCCTCCACTACAACAACGATGAGACTCATGCCACTTCCGCCATGGGAGTGCTTCTCCACGGTGACGCTGCTTTCGCTGCCCAGGGTATCGTATACGAGACCATGGGCTTCTATGCACTTCCGGCATACCACACTGGCGGCACGATCCATCTGATCGTCAACAACCAGATTGGTTTCACTACTGATCCACGTTTTGCCCGTTCGACACCCTACTGTTCTGACATTGCCAAATTCGTCGATGCGCCTGTCTTTCACGTAAACGGTGACGATGTTGAAGCGCTCAATTTCGTGTGCCAGCTTGCTGCTGACTGGCGTGCTGAGTTCAAGAAGGATGTCGTAGTCGACATTGTATGCTACCGAAAGCAAGGTCACAACGAGACTGATCAACCATCATTCACTCAGCCCCTGATGTACAAGCGGATCAGCGAGCAACCGCCTGTCCTCGACAAGTACGTCAAGCAGCTCCTTGATAGCAAGACCTTCACTCAAGAGGACATCGACGAGCACAAGAGCTGGGTCTGGGGAATGCTGGAGGAGTCTTTTGCACGATCGAAGGACTACCAGCCAACTGCCAAGGAATGGCTCACCAGCGCATGGCACGGCTTCAAGTCGCCCAAGGAACTTGCTACTGAGGTCTTGCCCCATCTTCCGACTGGGCTTCCAGCGGACCAGCTGAAGCACATTGCAAAGATCATTGGCGAGCCACCGGAGGGATTCCATGTCCACAAGAACCTTAAGCGTATTTTGGCCAACAGATCAAAGACGGTCAATGAAGGCAAGAACATCGACATGTCCACTGCCGAGGCCCTCGCTTTCGGCTCTCTTTGCATGGAAGGCCACCACGTCCGTGTTTCAGGCCAGGACGTAGAGCGTGGTACCTTCTCGCAACGCCACGCCGTCCTCCACGATCAAGAGAACGAAGACACATACACTCCTCTAAAGCATGTCAGCAAGGATCAGGGATCCTTTGTCATTTCCAACTCCAGCTTGAGCGAGTTCGGTGCACTTGGATTTGAGTACGGCTACTCCCTCTCTTCGCCGAACGCTCTTGTCATCTGGGAGGCACAATTCGGTGACTTTGCCAACAATGCCCAATGTATTATCGATCAATTCATTGCTTCTGGAGAAGTCAAGTGGCTTCAAAGATCTGGACTCGTCGTGAATTTGCCACACGGTTATGACGGTCAAGGTCCAGAGCACAGTTCTGGTCGTATGGAACGTTTCCTCCAGCTTTGTAATGAAGATCCTCGCATCTTCCCATCGCCAGAGAAGCTCGAACGTCAACACCAGGACTGCAACATGCAGATCACCGTCTGCACAACTCCTGCCAATACTTTCCATATCCTCCGTCGACAAATGAACAGGCAATTCCGTAAGCCGCTGATTTCGTTCTTCAGCAAGAGCTTATTGCGTCACCCACTCGCACGATCGAACATCGAGGAGTTCACCGGCGAGAGCCACTTCCAGTGGATCGTGCCAGACCCAGCACACGATGAGAATGCGGAATTCAAGATCAACCCACATGACAAGATCGAGCGCGTCATCCTCTGCTCCGGACAAGTCTTCGCGGCACTCTTCAAGTACCGACAGCAAAACAACTTGACCAACACCGCCATTACCCGTATCGAGCAGCTAAATCCATTCCCATGGGCACAGCTCAAGGAAAACCTTGATAGCTATCCTAATGCTCAGACCATTGTCTGGTGTCAGGAAGAGCCACTGAATGCCGGTGCATGGTCTTTCACCCAACCAAGAATAGAGACCCTCCTCAACCACACAGAACACCATGATCGAAAGCACGTCATGTACGCTGGCCGTAACCCAAGCGCATCAGTCGCTACCGGTCTCAAGAGCAGCCATCTGAAGGAAGAGCAGGACTTGCTGGAGATGGCTTGGAGCGTGAAGCAGGACAAGCTCAAGGGAGAATAGACGCATGAAGAAGTGTTATGCATTGCGGGTGGTGCTAAGTAAAGGAGTCTTTCGATGCGTGCTTTGACAAAGGAAAGATGCACGGCTTGTACATATTATCACGATGTAGGTATGGATTCCCAAGGCGTACCGGTGCTAATGACTTTTCTCAAGTATTCCTCTGTCCTTGTCTCGAGTTCCCATGGCCGAGAGAGACCGGTTCGGAAAAAGCCCGTGCCACATGCCTTGTCGTTCACCGCTTCGTCTGACAGTGTCTTTTGACGTTGGCAATACACCTTGCATGATCATTAAAAAAAAGCCTCACCCGGACTCCTTCCCGTGCCGTCTGTTTCACCGCCGAATCAAGGGGTCCGTCCATTGGCACATCTGTCACGTCTTGGGCATTGAATTGCAGCCCGACGCTTGATCAAAGCAGTTTCGTTTGGGTGGTGATAAAAGCAGTCAGGTCTTGGCAAGACCACAGTCTCCTGATGTGATCGATCCAAGATACTTTCCATTCTCAGCTCGGGACAGCGACCTCCCTCCCGATCCAGGAGACGGCGCCTAGACATCACGCTGCGACTGTATTGGCCCGTTACACGAGACATTGCCATCTTTCGAACTTCTGCTATCTTGACGGACAAGCTCGGCTTCATAATCTAGTAGCTCTTTTTCTTGTGCTGCTTTGCGTTGACGCTCCTCCTTCACATATGATACCCGCAATGTACCAACGTCGGAGATCGTATCCTCGTCGTTTTACTCGTCCACGATCCACGTATGATCGTACTAGTTTGACTGACAGGACAGAGGAACTTCATCCAACACCGTCAGTCAGCTCATTGCCAAAAAAGAACATATAAAAAAAAGCATAAGAAGGCAGGCAGGCAAGCATACATACGAAGATTCTTGTCCGTCAGGTTGGAAAGGTCAAGGTCACAACACCGATCAGTACCGGTTTCCCGCACGCAAATATAAAAAAAGCAAGCCTTCCGAATTTTTCAATAACATGGCGGCTGGTGGCAATATCTCTTCTGCAACAACTCAATGGCCTACCACCTCGCCAGCATCATCGATTGAAGAGTCAGTCTCGCGCGATATCCTTCAAATAATAATAATCATGCAGCTAACCAACGGAAGGATGTTGAAAGGAATCGGCTGTATATTCGATACGACGGCACAGATTTCATCCACGGCCAACATCTACCCTAAGGTTGCTGAGTGTTCTCCTTTGAGTCTTCCAGAACTCAGCGCGAGTGGTCCAATCAAAGCAAAAGTGGCCGCTAGGACTCAGAGGTCGAAGAGTGTTCCACCGCATGTCACTGCGGGATCGCGCGCTGATTGATATACGATACGCTGCATGTGGGATGAGTTGTGGTCGTAGCTGCGTGACAACGAGGGCTCTCGTCGTGTAGACTATGCCGCCAGTATGAATAGGATTCATTATGTTCCAAGCAGTCGAAACGGAACAACGAGTGTGTCCCACTGATTTTTTAAGGGGCGTTGTGCATGCCGGTCAAGAGGGTCGTTCCCTGCTGTAAGCTACCCCTTGTGAGCTTGGGCAAGAGGCATGTTGGCTCTACGGCTTACAGGACAACTTTTCGATTGGCACTCTACCGAGAGATATATATCCAACCACGTTGTGATGCGCTGCCAAGATCGCCTTCGACTCCAACAGGCGATGGTCAATTCATGGTCCATTCTGTGCCATTCTCATCGACCACTTGAAAATTGTTGAAATCTTGCTTGACTTTCCTCGGTCGGGTGGGCGGCGTGCTTGAAGGCTTTCCGGTAACGGCTTTAGCATAGGTGCACGCTGTCATCCTTGGCTTCTTGATCTTCTTGAATCCATCTTCGCTGCTCCCACTGGAGCTGGAGGAGTGAGACTTCGAAGAGCGAGAGCGCGGGGAAAGGTTTACGGCCTCAGAGACTTGTTCCATCTCAACATCTGCTGGTGCTACCACTGCAGGGTGCGCAGACTTTACGCTTGTGACGACGCTGTGTCCCCAATCAGAGGCGGAAAAGATCTTGTTCTGCACGTCATACTGGAGGTAGTCCGTGTGGAACGCCAGATACAATCCCAGCCACAGGACCCGCTCAACTCTTGCTTTAGCCATCGATGGAGTCTCGATTGACCTGCCATCATCTTCACATTGACCATCAAACCAGCCCGGCGAGAAGTAGAATTGACCCCAGACCAAGCCGCGTATCGTATAATCCTCAGAGAGCGGGCGAAGCTCTTCATTGCTTTCTGAGCCCAGAAAGTTTCCTTGACGTGCACGTTCCAAAACATAATCGGTGACAGAATCGAGCGAAGCGAGTGTGTTCAGAAACTTTGCGAGAATGCCCCAAGACAGCCGCCCGACGATATTCGGGACGTCAAACGTATGTAAGAGAGTACTGTTGTTCAGCCATGTCCGCAAAGCATGTAGAGAATGAATCCACACGAGGGTGATGTGCACGAAGCCAAGACAGTCTTTTACCGTTCCTGGGCTATTGTACTGTCGCAGCACGAAGTCGAAGCAGTCAGAAAAAAAGGCCGTACATGAGGCGAGCAAGGGACTCGAGCCAGTGCTTGGCATCATCTGGGACAGGACCTCGTCCGTGTGCGCGGAGGATGTGAGCGATGGCCTCGAGCTCTGCATGGCCTGATTGATTGCCGCGGAGTAAAGTTGCCAGAAGGAATTCGTTGGTGCTCCGAGTTCAAAAATTGCAGCAACATTTGTGACCGCCAGGTATGCTCCAAAGTCTCGAAGTTTGTTTGGTTGCTGGTGGAGCAGATCTAATGCATCTCGTCCAACGTCATCAATCAGCTCCTGGTCGCGGCCAGTGTAAAGCAAAGCGTGAAACGTGACAATCCGTGCTTCAGCAGATTGCCTACTGCTTTGAATGGTCTGATCATCCTGGACAATTGGTCCACAGAGGGTAGATAGCGAATCCCGGGCGTTGGGGAAAGGTATGACACATGTAAGCGACTTTGCGTAAAAGCAGAACTTGCGCAGACTGGGTCGTTCCAAGATGCCTAAGTGGTGATATAGACGTCCAATGGCCGGATGACGATCAGATGCCATCGTATACCATCGCGCAGCAACACCACCCCAGGTTGCATGCGACTCCTTCTCCTCTTCAATAGCCATACGATATCGCGCAAGATCGCCTAAACACTCGATCCAGGTGTCAGTGAAACTAGGGACCGTCTCAAAGAGTAGCGCCATCATCTGGTAAGCAAGGTAGATGAATGCAAGCATATACTCCTGCGAGTCAGGCCTGCGATGCCTCAAGACTTCCAAGAAGGCGTGGATACCATGTTTCCACATGCGTGCAGGCATACTGTATTTCGTGGCAAGCCCACGAAGTGCTTGAGTAGCAGATGGATGCTGTGTTGCCTGGTCTTGATCAGTCAAAAGCTGGGTTACTTCGCAGATGCATGCACAAACCATCAGAAAGTCGTGGTGTTCATACAGTAAAGTACGATGTAAAGCTATTAGTGCCTGCCATTGTTCAGGACCCAGATGCGACTTGGAATCTGCAGCCTGAGCAGCGTCAATATTAATGCATTTGGCCTCCACCATCACCAAGCCCGCATAGATGCCTTTCACCTCGGCAGCAAGCTGGTCCTGCGATATAGGTGAGGAGTCAGGCTGCAGAATCAGGCCGGGAAACCGACTTTTGTTCGAATTGGACACAGGTCGATCTGAATGCGAATGTATCTGTTCTGCATCACATCGAGGCGCCAGGTCTGGCAATGCTGTTCCAGTGATAGTTTGGACTGCCGAGCGTCTTGCAGGGGGATGAAAAGAAGTGTGCGTTGGGTGCCTTGATGGGAAATTTGACTCATACCCACTATCACGAGGGAGCTGGCCGTGCAGAATTCGATGTGGGTTCATGGCATCTCCAGAGGCTAGTTTGGAAGGAGTTTGGCGAGCATGGAGAGCTCGCTTCTGCTGCCTGGTCTTGGATGACTTGAGAGCCTGCTGCCTGAGAGGTTCGGCTGGATAGGGAGGCTGGTCACACTCAGGTCTGGCGAGCTCGGAGCTGGCGGACCTCTTTGTTGTCACGGCAGGACTATTATGAGTGTGTGAGCAGCGACCACGCTCTGGCGACGGGCGGCCTTGCAACGACGCTCTGCGGCTGTGGACATGATGCAAACAGAGCCGGCTCAGTCCTTCGGCGGTCGGCTCGGATCTGTTCGCCGAGTATGGCGTGGTGAAGGTATCAGGTGGCGTTTCGGTTTCCACGTGATTGTGCATAGATGCTTCCGAAGGGCAGGAGAGTGGAGAAGCACAAAGATTTGTGGCATGGAGTGCCTGACTGCTATACTGCATCAGCATTTATGAGAATCGAGATGGAGGCCGCATGGCATGGGCACGAGGCAGGCGTGGTCGACGGACCTCGGAGGCGAATCATCATGAGACGTGGTAATGCTCAAGGCAGACTGCCGGGCGTAGTCATGAGAAGAGCCGTCACCGAAGTGCCGTATGTGGCCCGTGTATTTTGTAGGCGTGGCATCATCATCAACTTCTTGTTCTAAGGCTTTGGACTCGCCATAATTTCTGCTCATCGTATCGAGGCCGGGCGAGTGGTCTGGCGTATGGTCAGGTCAGCCGACGAGCACGTGCATGTAGGCAAGTGCACGAAGACTCACAAGATTTCAGCTCGGCTCATGCTCACTTGCGCTGAGATGTGCGGTGGAGTGGTGGAGTGGTGGATGAGGACAGGAGGGTGGAGGGTGGCCTGCGCTTGGCCGAAGCCGTCAGCTTCCGTGCACGCTCGGAGTAGGGGTAGGGTATGAGTAGGGTGTGTATGGGTAGTCTTTTTTGTTCTTGACAAAGCACAGAGAGAAGTTCTTTGCACATACAAGGAGCTTTTTACATACAATGGCAGAGATCTAGATACATGTAGGTAATCAGGCGTGGCGCGGCTGGCTGGCTACTCGGGGTATTGTTAGCAACGTTGCTAATGGTTTAGACAACGTTAGTAACTAGTAACTAGTTAATAACCGTTATTGGTTGTTCTTACTACCTTAGGCTTCTAGGTAGACCTTAGCTTATAATAGTCTATAGTAAGTAAATAGATATTATCTAGCTATAGTACCTTTAAAATATACTTAGTACTAGTATCCTTTATAGATCTATCTCTTACGATCCGAACGAGCTTAAATTAGTAATAACTAAGTATAGAAGGGCTTCCGTAGGTCTACTAAGAGATCGTAACTAGGAATACTACTATATTAAGTAACTATAGAATTATAAATAGAAGCTATTTATACTAAGATTATCTAATTAATTTAAAACTTAAGACTTTAATAGAGCTAATTAAAGGAGTATTATTTACTAATTTACCGCCTATTTAGCCTATTAGATTCTCTATTTTCTATATTTCTAGTAATTCTATAAATCCTAAAATTTAGAATTTTATAAGATACTTGAAATAATCTATTTAGTTAGATATTTTTAATATCTATTCTATTAAGACTAATAATAATAGTTAGTTCGTATAGTATCTAGTATAATAGTAATAAAGATACTATTTTAAAGAATAGTATTAGATATAAATAGAGATATCTAGTAAAGTATTCTAATTGTCTAGTCTATCTAGTACTCTATCTAGTATCTAAACTACTACAATATCTACTTATCTATTTATAAAGTACTACTCTTTACTTACTAATAGTATAAAGAGATATAGGATCTTACTATTACTAATTTATAAAAGTAATACTAAAGAGTAGTAGTATCTTTTTAATAATAGATAAGTTATAGTAATATTGTTTAGAGTAAATAAAGGTAATTTATATATTCAATTAGTACTATAATTCTCTAGACTATAAAAAGATAGTTAAGTATATAGCTAAGGCTTAATAAGTTTAGTATTATTTACTAGATATATAATCTATATCTTTTATAATAGCTATAGCCTATAGTTATTTATTAGTAACTAGAGTAATATTTTAAAGAAGTTATAACTACCTTATTATAGTAATATTCTTAAATCTATCTTATACATAATTAGTATATTTAAGAAATTAAAGAGAGTATAGAATATACTAAAGATACTTACTAAAAAGAATAATAAAGTAATCTAAATCTTTATAGTAGTATATTTTATTTAATAGAGTATATACTCTACTATAGTCTATAGCCTATTTATAATAATAAATATCTTCTAAGAGTATATAAGAGTACTATTAAAACGACTCTTTAGAAATAGTAATAGTTAGCTTATAAAGGGTACAATAGTAGCGCTTATAACTACTAACTCTATAGTCTTCTAGTATTAGATCTATAATTCCTATACTCTTCTTTAGTCTACTAATAAAGCGTATTCTATTAGTAAAAGTAATATCTCTTAAGCTAGTAATATTATATCTCGCTAGTACTAGTTTAAAAGAGCTATTAAATAGGCGTATCTACTATATAGTACTTAGTTACTATCTCTCTTTAATTTCTAGCTTTAGAAATAGATATAATCTATCTACTAAACTACTTATTCCCTCGATATTATATAACTAGCTAGAAGTAACTAAATAGATAATTAAGGAGGACCTTCTAGAGTAATTCTCCCTTATAAAGGAGGAACTAGAGAAGGAGGAAGGTAGGAAGTAGGAATAGGAGCCTAGTAAGAGGAAGGAGCTATAGAGATCCTCTCTATATACTATAGTCTAACTAGATATAAAAGGTAGGGATAGAATCCTATATAGTAAGAAGGAGGTAAAGGGTTTTATACTAGAGGCCTAGGCTAAGGGCTTTTACCTTTAAAGGCAAATAGAGATAGCTACTTGTCTAGTAGATAGAATAGTATAGTAATGTAAGAATTTATAATAATAATAATAATAATATATAACTAGCTATTTTATAAGAATATAGTAATAGTAAGGAAATAGTATAGTACTATATAGATTGCCTTCTTTAAATACTATTTTAAATATAAAGAATATAACTATTTAAGCTAAGTATAGTATCTATAGTTTAATAATAAATTTATAGAATTCCGAGACTTAAATAAGCGCTTCTATACTATTAATAATAATCTTAGCTACTAGTAAGAGCGCTATAATATCTATAGCTATTAGGACCTTATCTATTATAAATAGTAAGACGCCTTTAATAGCGGAAGTCGCTTTATATCTATTTTATATATCTACTAACTTAGTATTCTTAGAGTATATATTTAGTACTATAAACTTTATATAGAATAACTATTACTTAAAGCTAAGTATACTTTATACTAACGACTATATCTATATCTATATAAAGAGCTATAATATATATATTATAAAGATAATCCTTCGAAAAGATTACTTAAAGATAGTAATATACTAAGCTATAAGAGATTAAATAGTAATAGCTAGTAACTAAGAAGAAGATTAGAAAGGCTAAATTAGATATACTTCTAGACTTTAAAGAAGCCTTAATAAACGACTACTATATAGTACTAAGCGATTATTAATATCTCTATAAAAACGACCTAATATAGCTATTTAGACTTTATTAAGTAAGCGTATTTATAGAAGATAAAGAATATAAGGAAGAGATAGATACTATTAACTATAATAATCTATTTACATTACTAGTACTAGTAATAAACTAATATCTATACTTACCGTTCTTTATACTAGTAGATAGTTAAGCCTCTAGCTTCTATAACCTCTAGTTATTTATATATAAGATCTATTATAAGATAGCTAATATATACTAAAGACTTATAGTAACTATACTAGTATAGAAGTACTTAGATAATAGGCGCTATAGTAATAGCGACCTTATAAGCGATAGTATATCTAAATCTATAGTAAAACTAAGATCTATATATTATCTAATCTATAGCTACTTCTATATATTTACTAGACCTACTAGACAAGGCCTTAAAAAGATGGCAGCGAACAATTAGAGACGAAGGGAAAACAGTTAGGAAGGGGGGGAGGACGAATGGAAAGCACTATGTACTAGGGCAGAAGAGGTACTAAAGGCGGAAGATAGGAAAACCCCTAAGAGGGCATATAAGAAAATGATCTTAGAACTCCTTGGAGGACTAAAAGCAGTCTACAACTAGGCAAGCTACATGATTACGAAGATAGCTAATATAGTCGTAGTAAAGATTACAAAGAAACAATAAGAAACAAGCCTAAACTACCGTACCTAGGTAGTAGTAGCTAGTCAGGAGGCGCTAAAACCCCCGAGGATAGTAGTCAGAGTCTATATTACAGACCTATAGGAGCAAAAGGAAATCTAAGGACTCTTAGGGAAAGAGATTGTAGAAAGAATTACAGTTAAGGAGGTTATTAGGGCTAGGAACGAAGGGAAAGGGGTAATCAAGCTATTTATAGCCTAGGAGTAGGACAAAAAGAAGCTAGAAATACAAAAAGAATAGATAACTAAGATAGGGAAAACTATAAAGGTCTCCTAATAGCAGTTCATAATTATAGCCTATAGTATAATAAGGAGCTTTAAGGAAGAATAGGATATCGG
>LFZO01000137.1:0-72631 GCA_001578225.1 Pseudocercospora musae | reverse complement strand
AAGAAATTGTTAGTAATAGTTATATATAATAAGGAGGGCTCTAATAAGGAAGTAGACTAATTTAACTAGACTAATAGTTAAGGGGAGTGTTAGAAATAGACTCTCTATCTAGTTTCTTTAGGACATTGGTTAAGGCTAGTTCGCCTAATTAGGCCTAGCCTAGGAGTATCTCTCCTTTATCTTTATACTCGTAGGTTCGATAGATCTTTATCCTTTTTATCTATAGTAGCTACTACGAATTGGGTCCCTTAGTATGCCTAAACTCCTCCGCCTACGCAAGCCAACTTGATAGCTTACTAAATCTAAGACGAATAGAAATTGATTAGAAGTGTTAACTATTAAATAGTTACGCTTTGATAAATTCTAAAATGTTCGAGATTCTAAATTCTAAATTTATAACTTTTTAGATTTCTAAAGATTATATTATTAATCTCCTAGAGCTAAACTAATATTTAATTAATATATTATTACTAATTATTAGGTCTAGCTTTCTAATTAATATTTTCTTAGAAAGTAAGCTAATAATACTAGTACTAATTGTTTTATATTTAGTATTTTATTAATATTTATTAATATTAGATAAATACTTTCTTAGAATTTAGTAAGTTTTAGTTACTATCTAACTACTTTTAACTAATATCTAGATAGATAACTTTAAAATTTTAGAACTAATATTTTGGTTTTATTTAATAATTTAAATTAGAATATTATAATACTTTTTATAGATTTTTATACTAAGACCAAGCTATTTTACTAATTGCTATAGGCTATATTAACTTAGGGCTAGCTTACTACTTATCGAGACATCTAACAATTCTATTAATAGTCCTTCAATATTTAACTAGAAAGGGAATCTTCGAAAAGCCCGGCTACGAAGCTAGAAACACGGGGTAAGTCAAAGTCTCTATCAACTTTGATGGGATATTGCTTCTGACACTTTTCTTAGCCAATCATTTCGGTCTTGGCGGACAACTTGAAAAAATCTAGATTAGCAGTGAGGACCGTCTTGAATCCACGAGTTGCTGACTCAGCAGCAGCAACTTCACTTCAACTTTTGCAACTTCAGACTTTCCCATCCAGCAAAACCTCGTACCACAACCATGACCGACACACGGAGCCTCATAACCCGCTTCAAATTCTCAAAACTCCTCAACCAAGACCAACAAGGCCGCCGCATAGTCCTCCAAGGCACAATTTCGGGCGAACCAACACTCCTACTCGCAGAACGCGGCGCCTTCAACACAGAACCCGCCTACCTCAGCTCATTAGCCCGTCTCCTAGCCCACGTTAAAAACCTCGGGGACAATGACATCTATCACTGGTACATGGCCAACTCCATGGCAGAAAACACCGTAGACGAACCCACGCCACCAGACCTCAAGATCAACCTCATATACCCTTGTACCGAGAAACATATCCGCAAATATTCATTTCAGCAAATACGGGTCGTGAGGGAGACACCTGAGATTTATGAGAAGTACGTCAGACCGTACATGAGACTTTGTCGCGAGGAAGGAAGGTTGAATTGGGTGTTTAATATTTTGGAAGGAAAGAGTGAGCAGGAGAATGTTCTTTTCCGTTCCGAAGAATCAAATGCCCAAGATGACTTCCTATTACTTCCTGACCTGAACTGGGATCGCTCGACTTTAGGATCTTTACATTTGTTGGCTTTGCCGATGAGGAGGGATATTTGGTCTGTGAGGGATCTGAAGAAGAAAGATGTCGAATGGTTGAAGCACCTGAGGAAGATCTTGACGGAAAGCGTTGCGAAACTATATCCTGGATTGGAGGAGGATATGTTGAAGTTTTATGTGCATTATCAGCCGACGTACTATCATTTTCATGTACATGTTGTGCATGTGAATCTTGATGCTACGGGGACGCAGGCTGTGGGGAAGGCTTTGGGATTTGATCATGTTGTCTCGCAGTTGGAGAATTTGACGGGTGGAGATGAGGCGGGGATGCATCAGGTTGAGTTGTCGTATACAGTCGGAGAGAGCAGTGAGTTGTGGCAGCAGGTCTATTTGCCACTGAAGGAGAGCAGGGAGCCGGATTCTGGATGAGACCAACATTTGGTTTTGTTCTGATGCGCAGAGGACATGCCGCATGTAGTCTTGGGTGATCTATACTACATCTCGAAATACAGAAACGAGCGTGGCTTGAGTTTCCCGTCACAGGAATGTTTCGCACCCATCCCGCCGTGATCTTCAAAGTGCGATCAATACCTCCAAAAGCAAGCGAGCCATTGCGTTGCTCCTCCAGACTCGAAGTGGAGGATTTAACTTGCGCTTGAAGTGGCATTCAGAGGCACTGCAGTCGGCATCGTACTCACCGCATTCATCATACCACGCGTCCACCATCAATACTAGGCAGATGTGGACTTGGTATTGAGCAAAGGAGAAGATCATGTACCTCCCGAGTGTCGACTGGCATTCGCAATCTACGGTGCCACTTCTCCGGATATCGATTTTCTGGATTGGTTGCACCTCTTCACCGGACATTTCTTACTGGTCGCCTTTAGCCACGAGCGTCTTTCTGGGTCACGGTACGCTTTGCTGGGCGTGAATTGGAAATCGACCATTCTAGGCATCGTCGACGTTTTGATGACTCCCGCACCCTACCTCATCAGCACATATGGCGAAAGGATAAGATTTCGCTCTGCAACAGCTCAGCAGTGCTGTTACCGAGTGTAATGTAGCAAGTTACTCGATCGCGCTGAAGTAACCACCAATCTTTTCTCGGTTCGAGCCAGCTCAAGCAACAATCCCGCCCTTTCAAATCATCACATCCCGCTCGAATACACTTACAGACCTCACCAACATCTCAACAAAAGCCCGGATCACACTGAATCTTCTGACAAGTATACGGAGCTCCGGCTTTCCCCGCTGGTCCTGTTCCAACGCACACCAAGCCCTCACCGCAATTTCCGTTATTGCATAAATCCCCTACGCCCTGAGGCTGTAGGATCGTTTCGCAGACGTTCGAGGTCCACCCGCAAACTGAGCCTGGGACACAGCCTTGTGCGCCACCGCAGGAGGGACAAAAATCGCACTTGCCTGTACAGGAGATCAGCTTGTCTCGAGGAGGTGTGGGATGGAACAAAGCCACGTATACCTCCGATTGGGATCGTTCCTGGGGTCCCGGCTTGTCGTGGCAGGATGACGGCACCGGCTTGAAATGGTCTTGCGGACAGAAGTGAAGCGGTCGTTACGAGCGGAATCCCGCTCAGCAGCAGCTTTGTCAGAATCTTTTGCATGTTTCGCTATGGTGTGGTGGAGGCGAGCATGATCATCAGTAAGCTGGCATCGCGTGCATATCGAATTTCTCAAGCCCCTTTCGATGTACTGGGATCTGGTACTGTGTACTCGTTTGCCGTGTCCATGAACTAAGTTTTCATCAAAGTTTATTTCCATCAACCAGCAACACGGTCCGGTTCCCAAATTAACCTCCATGATCCCAGCCCTCATGCGGCACTCCGCGTGGGCACGGGGATTGGAATGTAAAGTTTCTCATCGACTTCTAGCCACGACAAAAAGAGCCAATATCGAGATCCTGGAGGCGCTCAAAGTTGCTTGCCGAACCCTCTGAAACTAACGTGCCAAGACGTCCCAAAGGCACGTGAAAGGTCATGAAGTCCGAGATGAGATGCTGCAAGATACCAATGAACGTCGCTCTTCCTGTCTACAGTACCTCGTGGACACCTGTAAAGATCTCGGTCAGAGACAAACTGAACGCAGACGGCCGAAACTATTGACCGACCCGTGTCGACCGTACACTCACATTCATCACTCAACAAGCGAATCTGCGGGTGAGTCTGGTTTCGGGAACATTGACACAAGGGAGCCCACTTCCGCGTGTGTAAGTTTTACCTGCCCTGTATGTGTTTACGACCACCAGAACATCAAAGCGACTAGGATCCTGAACCTCGAGGAAAACCATGCCATATGTTGCTAAAGTGCTGAGGAGGAGAATGTCCGCTCTGAAGGGATCGAGGCATTGAAGCCGCTCGCGGGAGGTAGATGGCGGATTCCAACACCGCAACCATCGCCAGAGAGACCACAGCGCGCGGAGACAAGGAGCCCAGAGACCGACAATTCTTCGTTCCTGTGATTTTTGAAATGCATGCTGCCCGTCACGCGGGCGAGCCTTATCATGAAACGCGTCCTTGGATAATTTTCTAATGATGGTTGTTCGATCTGCCGCCTTAGGAGGAAAACCGGACGATCGAGGCAAGTCCATGCAGATCGTGCGCTGAAAAGGTAGAAGCTTATCCTCTCAAGATTTTTTTTCTATTTCTACCACCATCACCCGACGTCCCTCAAACATCCTCGTTCGCAGTCACACTCTCACCCAACCCCGGTTTATCAGTCCACAATATTCCATTCTCCGTACTCGCCATCCTCTTCGAATAAAAGCTCACTTTCAACCTCCCTTCCCTCCACCCTCCATCCTCCTCATCCCTTACCCCAAGCAACCCGTTTACCACCTCCAACCCTCTTTCCCTCATTTCCAACTTCTCCACAAGTTGTCTAAACAACCACCCCTCAGCCCCCGGAACAGGAATCAAAGGCGTAATGAACATGATCCATCTCGTATCATACCTCACTTCACTTATCAGATCAAGATATTTCTGTGGGAGTGTGGTAAGCCAAGAGACTGTAGAGCTTTCGTCGAGACAACGGAAAGGTGTGGCTGAGTAGTAGAGGCCGACGGCTTCGTGGAAGATTTGGCGGCAGGTTTTCAGGATACCAGGTAATGTGTAAGTGGGCTTTATGAGTGGAGGGTCGGACTCGAAGAGGTGGGTGTAGATTTTGTTACGGAGTTCAGCGGGAAGGCAGAGGAGGCGGGAGGCTTGTTGGATGGTAGAAAGTTTGGAGTCGTAGCGTCCAAGATCCGAGGAAGTGGAAGACATGATGGCCTTTTCGACTCCTTGTTCGAGCTTGGTCATGCTATTGATGATAGATTGCCGACGAGCTTTGGATTGGCGAAATTCTTCTACATCCAGGCCAGCAACTGTTGACGAGCGTCGACGATTGTGCATTGGTGTTTGGTGAGAGTGTGCTCCGATGAGTGGAGGCCCGAGTGGCGAGAAGGCGTATATGCGTTCCATGTTGTTGCAAGGCTGTGGAAGAGTCGGGATGCGAGGATGGAGCACCGGTCTAGGCAATTACGAGGACAAAGGATGGGTCCGCTTCCGAAACAGAATACGATTGCGAACCTAGGCAAGATGGAGATTTTGTCATAGGGCTGGACTGGGTTGCCTCGTGAAGCGTGCAGCATCTCAACGTTGTTTCGCAGCGGAAAGTCAAGCCACTCCTGTATCAGGCTGGCGTTAGGTTACGAGGGCCAGGGATGGTTGTGGTTGTAATGTCACGTGTTCTTGGGTCCCATTTGGAATTTGTGGTAAGGGAGTAAAGCAGTGCGAATGTCGCGACAGCGCAACGCCATGTTTTCATAGTGTCGCCTGTCTCGATGTACCTTATCAGCCGTCGGAGACCGAGTGTCGATAATGCTTCAGTCACGGCGCTGGTCTGACGTCTTGCTCACCATTTTGACGGTGGTATTCCGGATATAACCGGTATCAGCTGGCATTGGCTGGCGACGCTTGTCTTCCGCTGACCGTCCGATGCAGGTAGGAAGGACACCTGCCGTACGAGTGGGTTCTCAAGTCTCAAGAATCTGATGCCATCCTGGCAATTCCGTTGTTGGTCACGTGCCGTGTGGCTCTGTTTTGGGGGTCTGCTTTGACTTTGATGCCTCTCGTAAGCGATGTCGCAATGTATGCCCAATTTGGCTCTCCGACAGCGAGGGCTATGTCTGTGGGCAGAGAGTGATACCATTATGGATATGTCTCAGCCGGTTCCAGACATCTTCGTGCCCTTCTACAGTTATAGCGCTGATTTGAATCGTGAACGTGTGACAGTGCGCGTGGTCTTGCATCCAATTCTCCGTCGCTGCAAGGGCAGTCTACGTGCGCGTTAGAGTCCTATGATTGTATGCCTCCCTACAACACGCGCCAGCGAGTGTAGGTAACGGATGCTGTTGCTACACCAAAACCCTCATGCTCTTCAATGGACGATCAGCTAGCCATCTGACGACTGTTAATGAATGTGCCAGTGAGTCCGCGCAGGATTGATAAGCTGATCGTGTACTGCTGCAAACGATTGTCTAATCGATTTCAAGTCGCTGTGGACTTTGACGGTTGTCTTGGTGCATCAGAATGCGCATTCCCAATGTTCTGACATCCTGGCAGTACTATGCTCTCCAAAAGGACCATGGCAACTCTTTCGTGCTTGCGGCACTTTCGACAATTGATGGTCCTGTCAGGGTCCGCCCGAGCTATGTTGTTCAATCCGTTCGCGCTTGGCTCGTAGGATCATACTTCTTACACTGTCGACCCGCGCCTGACTTGGCGCGATATGAGTATTCAGACGGCCAGGATGCCGAGGTGGTATCGGTGGTGGTTTCGCTTGTTTGCGCTGTGCATCGTACTTCGCAGCAAGATCATCATCGTCCTCAGACTCGTTCTACGTGCCGGAGACTCCAAGGCCTACTGGTGCGTCGCCGTTGACATGCCCACCGCCCTCGATTCGCAAATCTCGAGCAACCAGGCCCCGGAAGTCAACGCCGACTTCGTGCAACACGACAGCTTTTTCGGTCACAGCAGCCATGCATTCCTTGTACATCTCTGACTGACGGTCGACTGTGCTAAGCTGTCTATGTAGCGAGTCATTGAATTCATCAACCCGCTCCTTAGCCCATTTCACCACCGCAGATCCAGAAGTTGGCGGAAAAGAGGCGTTGAAGGTTTTGAAGGTAAAGAGGACGAGAGTGAACACCACATATGAATAGGCATGTACGTAGGGAACCAGATCTCCGGTGAAGGTGACTTGTCGTGTTCGTAATCGTATGGTGGCCGTTCGCGAAGAGAGGTAGGTATTTCGAGCCAGCTCCTCGAATCCGAGTCGGAGCAGCCAAGATACATTCTCCTTGGTGTTCTCCATGCCACCACTCGTGTGATTGAGTTGCCTGGATATCGAACTTGCAAGCTTTGATGCTCGCTCATTGACCTTGGCCTGGATGATTTCCTGCGCAGTCTGATTGCCTTTGATGCCCCTAGCCATTTTTCGCAACTTCTCTGCTCTGTCTACAGCCTCCTCGAAGCGCTGCAACGCAATGTCAATGTCGAGGCCATCGATTTGCGACTCTACCCATCTGATACTTTGTGGTCGACCGTCGACATCTACCAGAACGGAATTGCTGCGACTCAGCCCCCCGAAGCCTTTTGACTCCTCAGCCTCCGTGGCAGCGGCAGCGGCTTTCTTCAGAGATCGGGGATCGCGAGCTGTGAGAGCGGAGAATGCGTCGACATCCTTCGTTCTATTAGCATGTTCCGCTGCAAGCTGTTTCCGTTGATCTTCTTGCGCCTTGCGGAAAGTGACAATCAAGTTCAGTTTGTCGCCAGGATCGCTGGTAGCATAGGTAAAGGACTCGTTGCCGGCACGAACATTAATTGCATTGGCGATGTTTTTATTCTCCTTGGCATTGCTGTGTCCTATGCTTGTGGTAGCGCGAGTCGAGATGTCAGCCAGCGAAACTTCGTTCAATTGCCAGCATCGGTCGGCCACCAAAGTAGTGGTTGAGGCTTGCGGACCACCATGCATGCTCTGCCTGTTGCTTTTCTGCGGTGTCGCCTCTGCCGCTCTCTTCTTCTCGCTCGCGACAAGCAGATGGTCGTTGAGCAGAACCAAGGCCACGCGTCTCCTCGGCTTCCACGTCGCGGCGTTCAGCTCCACCCACCTCTGACTTTCCATGAGGATATGTCGACCAGGAATGGCAGGCAGGTATTTCTGGCTGCCTTCGACTCGCTTCCACAGCGTCTGCAGATGAGTGCTCCACATGGCTTCCAGGTTCGCGACGCTGCTCCTATTTGCGCGCTTACGGTCGGCCAGGCTGAGCGTGCTTGCAGAATTCACGTCTGCACCACCGGCCGAGGTCGCATGTCCCAATGCGCCAGTCAATTCGGTCATGTGTGTTTGCAGTGTGCGCATCTCATTCTTCAGCTTATCTGCCTCCCTGGAGATCTTGATGAACTGTGTGCGATTCTGGTAGACGTTGTGCTGCAGATCGGCCTCGGTATGCGACTTGAGGTTCTGCAGGTCCTTCTGATAGGCGATGATGTCCTGCTCAGTCGCATCTCCCAGCACACTCTGCACGTACTTTTCTGCCTGGAGATGGGCATCCTTCAATGCGCGCATGTCGACCTGCAGCTTGCCCTTTCCTCTCTCGCGCTCCGGACTTGCGCCTCCTCTCGACGTGGATGGACGCGCAGTATCCGGCCGTGCCATACTACTCGCATACTGCGCCGGCATGGCGGGCATTGCAGGCATGGGCGGCGCTGGGCCATCTTGGGGCATGCCTCCTGCGAATCGCGTCGAGTATCGTCGCTTGACCAGTTCACTCGTGTCGCCTCCCAATCGCGGTCTCTCACGCAACTGAGAGGCGGCATCTTGCGAGCCGACGGTCCATGTGCTGTTATTCCTGCTGGTGGAGGGCTCGCGAGACTGCTGGATGCTGCTGGCGGTGCTGTTGATGGGCCCGGATATCTTCGGTCGCGTGGTGGCAGTTGTCTTCTTTCGCCGCAGCGATATTCCCTTGGACTCCGACATGGCGACTCCTCCGACTCCTACATATAGTGCTTCTCGTCCTCCTTACTGCTCCCAATCCAGTCCAATGTGTAGGTGGTATACCAGTAGTCGAGATGGAGGAGCTGTCGGCAGCTGTGGAGACATGACGGGCGCGACTGGTACCTCTAAGGGACCTCCGCTTTCATGAATATTTATTCACCATCTTTCATGCGCTCTTCAACCACACCAGAACCATTGACTACCCACACCACTGATACACGCGGTGCATACTTCCATTCATCGTATACGCAAACGAAGAGTGTCAGTCAAATCATTACTCAACATTGCGACAAGGAGAAACACGCGATAGACTACCGCCATGGCCTCGACAGTACCTCCATCAGGTCCATCAATCACCACCATCGCTGTGGCAGCTGCTGGTGTTGTTACAGCAGGCGCTCTCGCATACGCAGTCTACTTCGATCACCGCCGAAGAAGCGACCCCGAATTTCGGAAGTATCTCAAAAAGCAGCACAAGAAGGTTCACAAATCAGATGTCGAAGCTTCCAAAGCCGCCGAGAACGCGCAAAAGCAAAAGATCCGCGCTGTTGTCGACGAGGCCAACGAGGATGGCTTTCCAAGTGATCCAGAGGAGACTGAGCCATACTTCATGCAGGAGGTCGCACGAGGAGAGTCGATGTGCACAGATGGAAGCGATCCAGTCGATGCTGCACTATGCTTTTACAAGGCGTTGAAGGTCTACCCACAACCGAGAGAGCTGATCAGCATTTATGACAAGACTGTGCCCCAGGTACGTATTGGTATGTGTGAAGATAGTGAGAGCGTGCTGACAAGACTTTCAAAGCCGATTCTTAACATCCTCGCCGAAATGATCGCCGTTGACCCAAGCATACCCGTAACCGGCAGCTCAGGTGGTTCCGACGCCGGCAGTGACAAGGTCGAGTAGGACTCCACACCGCGAGCGAGATGCGCACAGTGTATTCGGGTAGCAGCACTGCAAGCGATGGTCCTTACTTGGGTGGATGGAAGAAACGTCCAAGCTGCGAATCCAGAGACAACATTCTCTGTGGAGCACTGACTAGGCTTACGCACGTCTTTCGCTACATGGCCTCGAGTGTACAGAAGGAGGAGAAGAAGTGCGACGATAGTATGAAGAAGTTCTCTCGTGTCGTTGATAACCAAGCATGCCTCGACAGCTTTTCAAGGCATTGTGGGAAAAGTAGGAGCATTAGACGGCGTAGAACTGTGAGAGCGGGCGCAGGGATTCTTCTGGATCCACTTGGCTTGCGAGAGGATCTCATCTCATGAACTGTATAAAGCAAATTGTACATTTACGGCGTATTCAAATGCGTGCGCAGTCATTAGTTCAGGACTACTGACAGAAGATAGCATTGACTGACCACAGTTAGATCTAGGTTCTGGATTCTAAATTGTCCTCGAGTGCATTCAGGCAACTGCTTCGGCTTCATCTTGGCGAATTCTACCTTCTCAACAGCATGACCGAAGCCACGCGGCATCACAGGCAGCGACGAAAGGAAACCTGGAAACTATTTGCTGACTTTCAGCGCTCCCGCAGATAGATCCCAAGTCCCTACACATCTGCAGGTCCTGCAACCATGGCAACAACTACCCAAACCACATGGCCACGAGGTCATCAACCTCCCTGGGAAATCTTGAGTATCGTAAAACCGTTGCCTTAGCAGCAAAAACTATACAACGCCACAGCCCTACTGTCCCGAACCTCCAGAAACACTACATCCCGGCGACCCATTCCTCAAAGCCGTCGTCCTGTACGACTTCAAGAAACCAAGCAGAGACGAGATCACTGTCAACGACAAAGAAGAAGTCCTCATTATCAATAACACCAATTCGCGTTGGTGGTACATCCATAAATCAACAGACGGAGAAGCAGGCTATGTTCCCGCAACATGATCTCGAAATCATCGGGACTATCATTTGGACTGGTCCAACTATTCCTCTGATCTCACAACCCACCAACGAACTCAGAAGGGCATCTCTCCTCCCCAGTCTCCCTTATGAGATTCGCGGTATGATATACTAACACGTCTTTCTCAACACTCTCGTCCCTTCCGCGCCTCACAGCCTTCCGAGTCTAAACACAAAGCTCTACACAGAATCTTTATCTTATTACTCATCCTTCGATGGCCGAGTGCTCAAGTTTCGTACGCGATGGTTGGTATCTCATGTCACCGAAGCACACTCGGACCTTTTCAAAAGTGGACCTTGTGTGGATCCGCCTTCAGAATTCCTCAACCCCTTTGGAACCTATCCCGCGACCTCGAAGGCGAAAGGGTGTTTGTTCGTCCAGTAACCCTTCATTTCGGCGTCAAGGGACTTGGTAATATGCTTGTCCTTACCAAAGAACGAACCTTACGAGAACCCGGGAAATCGCTGCCAGTCCTTGGATCCCGCCACCTAGATGGACATATGCGGGAACAGAATGGGTTCCGATGGAAGACATCTTTGGCCAAGTTCACGAATGGAGAATGAGACTGGTTGTGGTTTGTGATCGAATTTGTTGTATGCCGAGCTGGATGCTTGAAGCTAGGAAGACTCTGGACTCATGTTTACGACGGAGGAAAGAAGATGAGAAGTTTCGCGAATGGAAGGCAAAGGTATTGGTGGAGTTGAGGGGGAAGTTTGAGATCAAAGAGACTAGAGTTGTGAAGAAAGTTTTCGAAGAATTACTTTCTGTCATCGTACAAATGATGAGCAGCTAAGCAGTGCTGTTTCCCCTACGTCCTTTTTTGATGTCGTGCTTAACGTACAAGTCGTATGCATAATCAACAGCATGCTAAGCCTCATCCAGAACCACAACACCATTCAAATTCCGTAGCTTCCAGGGTTACAATGCTTTTCTCGATCAGAACGTGATGATGGGGAGTCAGAAGTACAGTGCGGGCGCGCTGCTGCTCTTCTCTTCATCCAGCTCATCTGATTCCTTCCAGAAAGCAGTAGGACCTGCTGGACCGTGCATGTCGTAGTCCCTGCGTTACAAGCATTAGTAATCAGGTCGATCAAATGTCCGGTATGCGAAATGCTCACTTGTCAAACCAATTACCCAGCACACCTCTCGCAGACTTCAGCCCACCAACTTGAATTCCTTCGCTCCTCCACCTTTCCTCACCGTGAAAGATGGAGAACGTGGTCCACCTAATCTCGCCCTCGGGGGTCTGCCTCACACTACCTCGTATCCTCGAATTGGCATTGGGGTCCCAGCTCGCGTGCAGACTTCGACTCGTGCCGCGGAAATGTACGATTGGTAATCTTTCGCCTTGGAAATTGCTCCAATTCCCATAGTCTTCAGTCTCGTCATCATCGTTCCCTGTCCCGGGTGGCTCAATACGTGTGACTTGCAACTTGATGCGAATCAGTCGGATGGCTAAATAGGTGAAGTATCAGTGGGATGGACACGTACGATTTCTTTTAGTTCAATCAAACCTTCTTCTGTGTCAATCGGTTCTCTAAGCTGAGAGTCGGGTATTCTTTCGCTAAAGTTGAAGGCGTAGAGGTCGTTGTAGTCGAGGAAGCACACCACTCGCATCCAGCTTCCAGTCACGCCGTAGGGATCCATGGCATCGAGAGAAAGGGCGAGTTCTCGAATCTTGTAATCTTCGTCTTCGAGATGACTCGGAGATGCGCCGGTTCTGGGAGCTGATTTGTAGGACCCGGGTGTTGCGCCGACCCATGGGTCTCTCCATACCATTGGAAAGCGACCATCTGAGCGATCTGTGAACTTTCGCAGGTTGAAGCCCAAAACGATCATAATTGCTTCGACCTTCTCCCAATCGACTCTTTGACTGCCGTCCTTCATGAACGGGCCCCAGAGTGTGGCGTCTGTGTACTCGCGGAGGTCGTAGACTTTGCTTCGTGCATAGGTGTGGGTGACTCTGCCGGCTGAATGTGATCGAGTGCACACCGTGGATGTCAGCGAGCGATCTGCGTGTCTTCGCAGCATTGTGAAGAAAGATCTCCTTGGAATCACGTCGATGGGAACTCCGTACAAGCAGTGCAGCTTCGCACTTGCTTGCCTCAACTCCTCAGTATCTGCTGCCATCTGATCGTTGGCACCTGCGCGACCTGGTACGAACAAGCTGCTTGCGCACAAGAAGCTGTCGACATTGTCTGGGGTTTTGAATGCGTCTCCAAGCAGTCGCATGTTCTTGCTCTCATCTTGCTGAAGATCTGCGAGCTCGACCAAGCGAGGGATCTCTTGGGTGACAAAATGGAGGTGTCGTCTTTTCGATTCCAAGTCTTCTGTGTCGAACAGTTTCTCAAGCCTGACTGCTCGATGTAACAAGTCTTCGTAATCTGGCTCTTCTTCGCATCTTGTTGGTTCGTCGTATCGTCTAATGTATAGGTCTTTATGGAGCAAGCGATTGCTTCTGATATAGCTGTTGAGCACTCGACATGTCAGGGACAAGGCTGAGAGGTCGGCAAGCTCGATCTCGGTGAAGATACAGTGGAGAAGTTCGTGGGACAGCTCGAGGAGAGAAGGCATGTTGGTGGTCATGGCATTCGCGTGTGTTGGGCCAGCCCAGGCGTGGATATGAAGTATACAACAGGTGTACTGTGTGCTGCCTGTGCTGGCTAGGGCGGAGGGAGGGTGCAATGATCACGCTACCATCGTATACGGACGGTATACCCTATACCCTACGTAAGTCCGGCTGCGACCGAGATGGATTGGCGGGGTACAGCTCTGCTCTGGCGCCAAGAGATGGTCAATGCTGTCAATTTCTAGAATTGCCAAGCCGGGAAACGCCGGACCTCGACTCTTCACTCCAACCTGCGCTCGTGATCCTCTTCACCACAACACATCCATTTGAAGCCAACATCAACGCACAAGACATTGCCAGGCCACAGAGCCCAAAACTCCAAGCTACAAGCGAGCGACATCTCCAACGGCATCTCCCAGCCTCAACTTCATTGCCAAGCACACACGTGCCTGTGCCTATGCCTGTGAGGGAGGGTCGGACGGTCAACAACACAGCAAGCGCCACACAGTTCGTACTGTATCCGGAGTGACGCCCACGCCCATTCGAGATAGACGCTGCGTCTTGACTCATGATCAAGAAAACTCGAGCTTGCGATGCTGAGCTTCTACCCTTCTCTTTGGAACACTTGTCCTTCCGTGTCTTGAGATGGAGAATCTCGGCCATTGAGCATAGCTCTATCGCAGGCATGAATGCCTCGCACGTCTCAGCTTATGTCCATGTTTGACTCTGTGTGCGACATGCAACAACCAGGGTCCAGCTTTCAAAAGCATTCTTTGCGCAATAAATGTTTGGCATCTTACAGAGTGCTAAGTCAATCCATCACCTTCTCTATCATATACGACTCCGACATTGCTACGACTTTCGATCGCGCTCTTCGACGCGCATCATTATCGTCATATACTATTTGCGCCACCGTTCAGGGACATACTTTGTCTCCATATGCTGCTGACTGGTAAACCTGCACAGGAAGCCGCGATCCACATGCGAGCTGCACCCTCTTCACATCATGCAGAGAATTTTCGGCGTCTCCGCCCAAACAAAGCCTACACGCAAATGCTTTGTGCTTTCGATGCAGTATACACAATGGCATTGTGGCCTGACACAATGCATGGCTCTTTGTTGCGGGCTGCGGTCGAAATAAGTATATAAACGGAGCATGTCAGAACGACATCTCCTCCAGTCACCCAGAGATCATTTCACTTGCGAGACATTCACACTGCAGGCATTGTGAAGGCAAAGCATTCGAATCGACTCTACTCTACTTATAGACGACGCCGCGCACTCAAGCCCACGTAGGTTCATACCAGTTCTACCAACGACTGCGAAACCACTCGAAAGATTCAATTGCTACCATGCTCTCATACTTCAAGAGCAGCGCTCGCAATGTGGAAGGCGGGGCGCATGAGCTGTCGACCACCGAGGACATGTCCGCTTGGGAGGTTGTTGAGCGACAAGACGAAAGCGTCATGGGAACAGAGCTGATGTCCATGACACCTCGCTCGCCTCACGACAGCCTGATCTCGCACACCGGCGATGCCTCGCCAATCTCTCGTAAGCCTGGAGAAGGCTTTCCCGCCACGTCTATTAGCAACACTAACTCAGCAGAGAAAGCCGTTGCCACCGGGCACAACCGCGTACCTTTCGAGACGACTCCTCTCGTACGAAGCTTCTCTGCTCCTTCCGGGAACCCTTTCGAGCATTTCGCAGGTGGCTCGATCTCAGATGACTGGGTTTTTGTGGACAGCGAGAAGATCACGATCCATCTCCGCGGCCAAGAAGTCGAGGTTTGGAAATGTTCCTGCCTGGAATGTGATGGCACATGCCCCCAATCCTGCCCCTTCTACCGCCGGGATATCCGCGGGAGAGCTGGCAGGATGTTCAAGAAAGCCAGAGAGACCGTCCAAGACGTCTTCGATCGGGACGATGAACCAGACCGCACGAAGTTCAAGGCATTCGTGACCATTGCTGGTGATCTAGCTGATGATCTAGGCCGCACACTCAAGCATAAGCTCTTTGATTAGAGTGGACTTCTGCTATGGACATTTCTCCTCGCATCTGACTAAAGTCATTGGCTCATGTAGAAGCAGCCTCCTCGATCAAGAATTATGAGATTCGTAAGACCATTGCACTTTTGTGACTCAGAGTAGACTAAGTTCATTTATTAACAGGAACATTTTCCTTATCGCAAACTTTTCGTCCCATTTGTCTCTCCCTTTCAGCCGAAAGATGATACGCGGCAGTGTACTACCATAAGCAAGCCAAGACTTTCAGGAAGGTATTATCTGCAAACGGGCATGCTGTAGCAGCAGTCAACCACTCCTGGCTCGTTGATAGATAACAAGCTGAATGATCGGCAGAAGCGTTCCACCCTCTCACTGGTCCACATTAACGGAGCTGATGCCAGTTCTTGAGAGTCTTGGCATGGGTCTCTTCGGCATTTGCCACATTAATCTGCAGTTTTCATGCAAGAAACGCGGAGCATGCATAGCATGTGAGACCAGGCACATACACGACCGCATTGGCATCATGTTCTGACCATCGATTGCTGCAGGAGATTACGAACGCGCCGCGCCTTTCCATGGGTCAGCGCCCGGCTGCCGAATGCCTGCAATTCAGCAGGAGCTGAGCCCTTGTGCTACATGCAGATCACATCCTGATTCCTTTACTGCTCCGACCTGCATATGTGGAAGAGAAGCGTTATATGACAGGTTTGAGGTCCAGAGTCTCTGTCGCTGAATCTTCTGGAAGATCTGTACGAGCTTCACAGGATTTCAAAGGCCGGGGCCTGGTTCACCATGATAGCACACCCAGTATTCGCAGCATGGCTCAGTTTCATCACAGCACTCATACTGCTGACAATCCACCATGTTCGTAGAGTCAGCATCAAATTGCCCCCTGGACCCAGACGTCTGCCACTCATCGACAACATGTTTGACATGCCTCCCAAGGGCGGTCGCAATTGGGAACATTACACCAAGCAGAGGGACTTGTACGGTCTGTTTCGTCTTGCACTAGCTTCGGCCCTTTTGACTGACCTTCCAAGGTCCCATCACATCACTTACCGCTCTTGGGACCACAGTTATCTTGCTGCATGATTTCAACCTGGCGGAGGAGTTCCTGTCAAAGCGAGCGGTAATTGCCTCAGACCGACCGCGTCCATTCTTTCTGACCCAAATGTAAATATCCTACTCAGAAGTCCGTCAAGCTTCTTGTACTAAACTTCCACAGGTGCGGCTGGAATAGAAACATTGGCTTTATCCCATACGATCGCCGATTGCGAGGCATGCGCAAGCACATACACTCTCTACTTGGCACACAGACCGCGCTGGCAGACTTCAATCCTGTTCAAGACATCGAGACTCGACGTTTCCTCCTACGAATACTACGCAAGCCAGATCAATTCCTCAAGTACATCAAGAGGTAAAAAGAAGACCTTCCTCTACGTACGCAGACTGCTGAAAACAATTGAAACTGTAGTGAAGCCGCTGGCATTATGCTGAAGACGATCTATGGCTATGAGACCAACAGCGAAGGAAGTGATCCTATCATCTTCATCGTGGAAAAGGCTCTGGAGCAAGCTTTAGTCGCTGGCCAACCAGGTGCATGGCTAGTAGACTATTTTCCAGCACGTAAGTGCCTACGAAAGACGCGTTCGAGCATTGCTGATGCTTGCACTCTGCAGTCCGACATCTTCCCGACTGGGTACCGGGTACTAGCTTCAAGCGCATAGCGAGAGAAATCAGCGAGACAGAGAACGAGTTCTCAGGGCGACCTTGGGCATTTGTGAAATATCAGATGGCCGCCGGAAAGCACGCCACTTCGTTCTCATCGAAGGTGCTTGAAAGCGACGAGAAGCTTAGTGATGAAGAAGAATACATCGCCAAATTCGCTGCAAACGGGCTATATGGCGGTGGTGCAGACACTGTAAGAGCACACCGAACACTTTTGGCTTGTTCACCACTGACAGCTCTCAGACCGTGGCTTCCATAATGGCATTCTTCCTCGTCATGGCTAAAAACCCCGAGATTCAGAGCAAAGCACAAGCCGAGATTGATAGTGTCGTCGCACAAGGTCGCATGCCGGAACTAAGCGATCGTGAAACCTTACCCTACACTGAAGCTGTTATCAAGGAGATCTTCCGATGGCATACAGCCGTGCCTGAAGGTCTGCCACATCTAACGACTGAGGATTGCGAGTTCGAAGGATATTCCATCCCGAAAGGCTCTATCATGATCCCCAATATCTGGTAAGGCCTCGAGCGCTGAAATTTTCACGACTCTATGCTTACCTGCAGAAAGGGCCTTCGCTCACGATGCCAACATTTACCACGATCCCAGCACATTCAACCCAAATCGCTTCCTTGGCGACAATCCCCAGATGGATCCACGAAATATCATCTTCGGATTCGGAAGACGTATCTGCCCTGGCAAACTCCTTGCAGATGCCAGTGTCTTCCTCACTATCGCTCGAACGCTTGCTGTCTTCGACATCAAGAGCCATGTGGACGATGATGGTCGATCAGTCGCTCCTCATTTTGATCCCGAGTCAGGCTTTGTCAGCCATCCTGCCGAGTTCAAAGCTCGCATCACGCCCAGGAGTGAGAAGCACGAGGCTCTCATCATGGAAGTTGAGAAGACTCATCCGTTCGGAACGGGTAGTGAAGAAGATATGGAAAAGGTAACAGTGTGGTAAACTTCGTGCGAGATTGACAACTTTGCTTAGATGCCTGAGTTTAGCGAGGCTAGAGCTCTGGTTACGAGGCTGACTACAGGATTTCGGGTAGCTTTAAGCTGTGGGTTCAAAATCTACCATAACTTCTCACATGTGGCATCTCTAGGCCTGCGCAACAATTTCTTCTCCAGTTTACACAAGGCCACCACGAGCGAGCCATCATATCAGAGCCAAGGAAAATCAAAACACTCCGGTGCTACGACAAGTCTCCGTGACAGATTCCAATCTCTACCCCGAGAGCTTTACGACGCCCTCTACGGTCTCACTTTCAACCTTTCATCTGGAGCAGTCGACATATACAGACACCAAGAGCTCCCCTTTCAGCTTCACATCAACCGAGAAATGCGTGAATACTGCGTGTAGAGTTACCTGGGCAACATTTTCACCTTCGAATTCAGCGATGTCGACGAGCACGACCTGGCCGTGAAATGGCTGACGACTCTATGCAAAGCCCACATACAGTTCTTTCCAGAAGTGAGATCTTATGGCACCGTTTCTCCGTCTGCCGAGGCCGCACAAGTCAGAAGAGAGGCCTTCATCCGCCTCTTGTTGACCTACGCCCGGAATGTCCTCGATGAGGTTAGGAAGAACACGCGGCGTACGATTGAATAGTGACGTCGACTTCATAGGCTTCCAGATTGGGAGTCTTCGACGCTAATGGCACGAGTCGAATTCGGGCATTGTGGATCGTTCCTTACAACCACTTGAGGGACCAGAATCTGGATGTGTACCCAAAGAGCCTTGTCTTGACCGGTCTGACAATGGTATTGATCAAATGACCTTCTTTGTTCACAACATACACAATGCATTGAAACTCATCTTATATGAAACACTTCATCTGGCTATGACCTAGCTTAAATAGTTGCCTCAACTCCAAAACACTCCCTCTCCTCCCAGGAATCACAATGACCAACCCAAACCACACTGACAAGATGCAGTCCACCAACACCACCACCGACCTGATCCAAAAAATCCACAAACTGCCACCAGAACTCTTCGAAAACATCTATGACCACTACACCACCTACTCCAGTCCCAAAACCGTCGTCATCAACGAGTCCTACACCTTCCCAGCCGAGTTTCGCGTCAACAGATCCATCCGCCAATCCTACGCAGAGAACTATTTCAGCAAGACCACCTTCATATGTTTCGACGCTGACACTCTCGAGAATTGGCTCTCAGCCATTCCTCTCGGCCATCAGAGACTAATCAAACAGGTGAATTATTCGCCTTATGAAGACGAAGTCTTCGACACGAGAGATGGTTCTAGACGATTGAATATGGCCATCAGCAATGCCCGCCCGGCGATGAACAGGTCGGCGTTTGCGCTGCTAAGGCATGGTAAGTTGTATCTGAAGATTAGGAGGGCGGCTTCGAATCAGTTGCCTGGGTATGAGCAGGTGATAGGGGTACAGTATGTGCCGTTCTAAGACATGGACCGGCTGATGTATTTTTGCTAGGTAGTAAGCGATTTCTAGCATTCGCGGAGACGTAAGGTACGTACTGCTTCTAGGCATTCTGACCAAGCTTTTTTTTCTTTTCCAGACTTTAATGAACTTTCTTCCTTCTCTTGCCTTTCTTTCCTCCTCTCCAATAGCGAGCTCCCTCGCTGACCCGAAACCTTTCACCTCTCTCTTACCATCGCAGTCTCATCATAGGAAGGTGCCTTCGACTCGCTCATCGAGCGCGTCCCAAAACTTGACGCTAGAACTGTTCGAAAAGATCCACGATTTCGTCGGCACCGTCGACACTAATGACAAGGAAGTCAACACGTCGTACAATCCTCCATACCAACTTCCAGTGGATCGCAAAAGCCGTGTAGGTTTCGCGAAGGACTACTATTCCAACACTTTCATCGACACCAACTCTCGTACTATCAATCTCTGGCTCGACTTGTTGCCTACTGAGCACAAGGTCTCGATTAAGCGAATCCTCAATCCCAACCAGGGAGGAGGAGATTTTTGGCGAAGATATGTTGAGCATTGCGAGTCACTGGAGGTACATTTCCATGAGGATCGTTGCCGTCGAGACGGATGGGGGAGAGGAACAGGAAAGTGTAGCTTGGGTTCGTCAGTAAGAGTGGAGTGTGCTATTCAGATGTAGGGAAATTGTCTTGCTATGCGATGCTAACATATAATGCTCTTATGCTCCATTAGAATAATTCCAAAACTTGAGATTTCTCAACTTCACATCATCCTAAGAACCCCCCAATCCCCATTCTGCTCTCGAGCGAGAGAGAGCCTTCTTTCAAGGTTGTTCTTGGGAAGGCGATTCTTGATACAGCGTATCCACTGTCTTGGACGCTGTACTCCTCCCACATTCGTGGTGGTCATCTTTGCACGCGCTTTCCTGTTTTTGATTTCTTGGCTTGGTCTCGTGGCTGTATGGTGTTGTAGTTGTTTTGACACTTCGATTTACTTTGTGAGACGCTTCTTGTCGTACGTTGTTGTTATCCAAGCCTTGGTCGATCTGGTTAGTAAGACAGCATACACCCTAAAGTACCGGCATACCATGTTCCGAAGTACCAAAGCAACTGTGGTCGCTCCCAGAATTTTGGCCAGCACTCACCCTGTGTCTTCGGTACAAGGTGCAAAGAAAGAGCTCTGCCGTGGAGCCGTCATTCCGTAGACTTGAGACTTCTCCGATGCAGACTTGAGACTTCTCCGATGCATTTCCTTCTCACTGGGCTCTGGACTGTAGCCATCACATGTCTTGCGCTGCGAATTCTTCAACTGCTTGCGGAACAATGGATCAAGCACATCGAGCAACGTGTTGGGGGGCCTGAGTATTCGGACCAGGATCCGGAACTTCTTGAACCGGAGTCCAGCTACTTCAGTGCGAAGCTGTCTGCCAACATGTAAGAGCACCGGAAATTGGAACTCAAGATTCCGCCTGGATAGCGGCGGTCGATCCAAACATCACCAGGTCCGTCGCTGTCGTAAGCCTGGTGCATCAGCATAGTTGAGTTGAACTCCAAGTCTGGAAAACTTGGAGGAACGCAATTGAAGACTGGGTATCAAACCATGAATTGTGTCTTTATCAACTTCACTTCTTCTTCTTCTTCTTCTCTCTCTCGCGCGCGCGCGCACACTCGTCTGCATAAAAGTACAAGAAACCTGCAGGTTCTCTCTCACTCAATTCACGTGCTTCCATTTCCCGAGCGACCAGATTAAAGCTCTCGAAAACACACGTTAGAAGCTGGAAAAGAAGAGAGGTGCGACATTCGCAAGAGACTCATTGGCGAGGACGAGTGTCATCGCTGCAGCGTCCGTCTCTTGCTCGGGCCACAAAAATGTCAAAATACCGTGCCGTTGTGCTATACCTTCAGCACTTGTATTAACACGCCTGGAGACCTCGCTGGATAGAGGTCTTAATAAGTTGGAAGGTGCGCGCGCGACCACGGCTTAGCCGACTCCTAGTCCGACTTCACAGCAGTTGCTGCTGCACCACTATGCACTAGGTTGCCGCTCGCATTACGAGACCCACGTGGCTTGAAGTTTCTCCGTGCCTTGGAAATGCCATCACTCATGCCGGTGGCTTCCTTGACCGCCCTGTCGATCTGAGCGAGACTTGGCTTTCTTGGCTCAGGCTGTTGATCCTTTGCTGGCGTAGCAGTGCGAGGAGACTCGGGCGCGCTGTTGGTCTTACCACCCTTGACCTTGTCATGCCCTTTACCTCGAGGCTTGTCGTTGACATTGTCGTGCTCGCGAGTCTTGTTGAACCTGCCAGATGGCCGACGATCTTCGCTTTGGCGCTCGTGGGCGGGGCGATCTCGATAAGACTTGGCTTGGTAGCTAGGCTTACGGTTGCCAATATCAGTGACCGCCTGTCCTTGTTGCGATTCAGGGTGACGACAAAGCTTGTTATTCAATCTCGTGCCTGGAATCTTGACAAAGATGCCTTGCGGGTTCTCCCAGAAGAAAGGATCTCGGTCGACCGACTTGACCTCAACTGTCTTTTGGAACTTCGGTGCCGGACTCAGCGTGAGCATGTTCTTCGCGGTGGGAACAGGTGGTTGAGGATTGTACTGCACGTTGCGTGGCACCCGGACCTTCGGCATGGAGCCGAAGCTAAGTTCTTCGTTGAACATCTGGTCAATGCTGGGCTTCGTGAAGATCTCCTTGCTGTCGTCCATCGCGAAGCCGTGAGTGTTCTTTGCCTTCTGAGAATGCGGAAGCGAGACGGTTGCGCCAGTCTCCTGTGTGTCCATGGGTGCTCTACTAGCAGCAGCCACGGCCAGAGCTGGTCCGTGAGCCTTGGGTGGCGTCTTTGGTGGAGATGGAGGTGTCTCTGCCTGGACCGTAGTGCGATTGAACAAGCCATTGAATCGATCTTGCCAAGCCTGATTCATCACGATCGGGCGGGCAGCGCCTGGCGGAGCATAGCCGGAGTATGGCCGCTGAGGCATCATGACTGAACCGTTCTGCTGAGGCAGCTGTGCAGCCTGGCTTTGCGGAGACATCGGTGGAAGCTTGACCTTTGCTTGTGGTCTCGGCAGTCTGACCTGCGGGTGATGAGCATCACCTTCGTTAACAGGATGGCTCTCGGTCTCTGGAGGAGGCGGCGACTGCTCCTTTGATGAAGTTGCCGGCGCGATGGGCGCCGGTGGAAGGGTAACGTTGCCTTGACAAGCAGTAGCAGGCTGAGTGCCGATCGGAGGCTGTCTCGCAATGCCGCCGTGTGCTGGATTCTGCGAGCCGTCTGGGATGCGAACGGGATTGGCGACGTGTGATGGCCGAGCCCATCGATCCTGAGCGGGAGACATAGATGGTAGCGGAGCCTGTGGTTGCGTCTGTGTGGCTGGCGGCGGTGGACTGAGGGCAGACACCGACCTCGAGCCTTGGCCATCATGGATCGTGTATTCCGTCGACTCGTACCGGCGTGGAGCGCCAAGTCTGCCCTGGCTGGCAGAGGTCTTCTTGAATGTCTCCTTGAACGTGTGCTCGATATGAGGCTGCGGCGGCGCTGGGTTCGCAGCTTCTTGTACGCGTCGTTGTTGAGCGGCTTCCACGTCAGCTCTGTATTGCTGAGGCAGTCTGTTCGCGGCGCTGTTCCACGCTGAGAGGGGATCTTGATGCGGCGGCTGTGGTGGCTGCGCTTGCTGCGTGCGCGATGGAGGCCCGATTGGTCCTGGCGGATGCGAGGGAGCAGGTCGACCAGCACCTGGAGCAGGCGATACGCCGTTGAGACGCGACTGACTTGGGAATGAATCTGGTCGCGAATCCATGCCAGGAGGAGCAAACGCGCGCTGCTGCTCGGCGATCTGGTGCGTGCTCATGTTTGGAGATCTCGTCTCGGAGCCGTAAGTTTGCGGAGAAATGCGCGCCGAACTACTGCCACGAGCCATGCCAGGTGGTGGCGGCAAAGACGATCCTTGTTGCGACATTGGCATGATCGAGCTCTCAAACGTGCCGTTCCCGATACCCGAAGTGCCCCACACATTGCCGACAGAGCCAGAGGTTGGCCATGGCGAGAACTTGTCATTGTTTGCCAATGGTGACCGTCCAAATGGCTGAGGCTTGCGCTCGCCTGGCGACGAGTACGAAGAGCTGGACGCCTGGTATGGGGCGGAGGGTTGCTGGTATGGGCGAGTACCGATCGGCGCTTGCTTTGGCTGCTGCTCGGACGATGGCAGAGGTCGGTCTGACAGGCTGGCAGGCTGCGGCTTTGGTGGAAGAGGCGAGGGCAGCTTGTCGGCGCGCGCAGGCAGAGGCTGTTCCGGTGGCGATGGCATGGATTGTGATCCCAGAGCTGATGCAGCAGAAGCAGAAGCAGCAGCAGGCTTGGCTGGTTCCGGGTGTGCTGGTGCAAGCGACGGGGCAGGCTCTGCTGGCTTCTCGGCAGTTGCCGGTTCTTTGCTGGAGCATGCCGCAGCGGCCGCAGCAGCTTCAGCATCACGCTCCTTCTTCGACTTGCCTGCGTTCCCAAGAGCCGCAAGCTTGGCCTTCAGTCGCTCGCGTCTGGCCTCTTCTTCGGCCGCCTCTTGTTCCTGGCGACGCTTTATCGCGAGCTCCCGCTTTTCACGCATGATTCGTTCTTGCGCCTTGACTGGATCTTCGCCAAGAGTCTGGTCCTCGATCGCGGGAGATCCTTGGGTTTCAGCCGGGCGAGATGGCATCTGCTGATCCCATGCCGATTGCTGAGCGAACGACGGTCGGGTCGTTTCAATTCGAGCTGTTGTGGGTGACCGTGCGTCATTTTGCGGGAATTCGGGAGTGCCAGCCAGTTCTGTTCGCGAGTTCATCGACATGCGGCGGTTGGGAGGAAGACTGCCTTGGGAGACACTAGATCCTCGTCGTCTGCCCCAACTGCCTTCCATCTGCGCGCTCGTCCTGGATTGGAAGGCTGCAGAGGGCTCGGCGGGTAAGAGCCCTGGCTGAGTTGGTCGCTGCAGGACCGCAGGTTTGCGAGAAGCAGGTTCGCGCATTGACCCTCTGCGTTCAGGTGCTGGTTCGTAGCGTCCGTTCGACGAGTTGAAGAGTTCTCGTTGCCCGCCCTCACCTTCTCGCCACGAGCGATCAAAGGTATCTGCTGCAATTTCTCTCGCAGCTGGTGCTTGCATCGGCTCGCTTGCACGGGCATCTTGAGATGGCAAAGGCTGTCGCGGAGGTGGTTGTTGGACGGGAATGTTGATTGGGGATACTGCATCGGGCTTTGGCAATGGTGCCCAAGGAGATTTCGCGGGTGGCGCTGATGCTGGGCTCTTAGCTGTCAAAGACTTCTTATCAGGACCGGAGGATGGAGCAGCGGAAGGACCGTTCTGCTTCGCCTGCGCCGCTGCTACACCAGGCTTCAAGATCTGCATAGGTTGACCAGATCTCTCAGAGCGCTTCATAGTCAACGTCGGCTTCACACCATCCGCAGGCTTCTGCAGCTGCCGCTGTGGTGCCGGTTTCTGTTCTTTCTGTGCTGGTGCAGGAGGTGGTGGCGGATCAGATGCAGTGAGCGAAGACTTAGTTCCATCCATCCAGACGACCGTTTCAGGTGCCCAATCTTCCTCATCATCGTCAATGTCTGCCCACTTTGAATCTTTGCCATTCTCGTCGCTCTGCAAGCGAGTGGCTAGATGTATTCCGTATTGCTGCTTCAACTCTTCGTCTGTGAACTGACGTGGAGGAGCTGGTTGGACCGGACGATTCTTGTTCCAGACTTTCGAAGCATCTGGCCCACCGGCTCCATCTCCTGCCACTCTTGGCTTTAGCATTGACTGGGCTCCGGTCTTGGCTACAAGGCGTGGCTTGCTGGTTAGAAGTGCTGTTGCAGCAGGCGAGCTTGCTGAAGATGTGTTAGCTTGGGAAATGCCAGAAGGAAACTCTCTATCCTTACGCTTCTCGCCAACCTTGGGCGCAGTTGGCGCTGTCGGAGCGATTTTGCTCATGAAGCTCTTGGTCGCTGTAACCTTGCTAAATGCGGTCGGCTTCTTGACTGAGTTTGTGCGCGCGTGATGGGGACGCTCTTTCTCAGCCGCATCAGCTCTACTGTTGTCTGTGTCTGAGTTTGCGCTCATCTCGACAGAGATATCCGCAGTGCTTCTGTCGTCGGCGTGCAAATCTCCATCATCGTGAATGCCATTCGCTAGATCGCCGTGCGCTGGGCCTGACTTTCCGCTTGAGGTCAGCGCAGCCTTGTTAGCAGCGTCACCAGCACTTGGCTCCGCGGCATCGAAAGCTGCGCCTGACCCTGCCTGTCCTAGCGATGCCGCATGGGCGTTGGCGGACTTGGTCGAGGCGGTGGGATCGCTGCGAGTAGAATCGGTAGTTGTCGTCGAGGTGTTGTCGGTGCCGGTGGTGGCGGGGGAGGATTGGTTGTACGCGTTGTGCTCGTCGACCAGCGGGGATCCGCTGCTCGACTCGGTGTTTACCACATTGTGGGTGGCTTGCTCTGCCATAACAGTATTCGAAGCTGTTTGCGCGCAAATAGCCGTGTTAGAGCGTGCTTCCCTCTCTGTATCTGTATTCGTGCAAGTTGGGGCTGTGACATCTTGAGACATGCTGCTCACTGCCGCGTGGCCGCCTCGGCTTTGACGTGGAGTCACGCGATAGTGGTTGCAGTTGCCTCGCAATGTCGAGGTGAGTCAGGGCGACGGCGACGGCGACGGCGACGGCGACGGGCGCAAAGAAAGCGGGAGAGATGCCGTACCTAATGTCAGATGAAGCCTGAATCTGCCAGCGTGCTCCTGCTTGCGACTGATGTTGGTGCCGCAGCCTCCAGGTGCCGGGTCGAGTCGTATCGATGTCGATGCGGCGGGGTGCGCTTTCTGGGTGGCGGTGATGTCGCTGGCCTCGCGGCTACACCGTGGGCGGAGGAAAAGGTGGCGAGAGGGTGGTGGGCGTGGTGTTGTCTCCCTGGTGCTGAGTTGTCCGAACGCATCGAGGGAAGCGCAGTCTCCGGTGCACGGTCACCACGCCGACTCAGCGAGCCGCGAAACGAAGCCGGGGGCTGGGGGCTGGGTTGCGAAGCAGTCTTGCTGCATGCGGCATTCACCATTCACATGCAATTGCTAAGGGAAGCAAAACTTCACGGCGGCCTTTACTTTCTACACCGACAACACAAAATATCTTGCCACTACTCTAAGTTATTGCAAGCATGCTGACGAAATGATGAGGCAGAAGGTGGACGGTCACGTGCCGTGGATCTGGAGCTGCTTCTGCACAAAGGAAACAAGGCACCCAGCGCGCCTGAAGCACTTTCGGTATCTTATATACAGGTAATCTGGTGCATCGTGCCTCGCTTACTCATCTATCATGCAAATCCATGCCCGTTCCATTTAGTGGGCGTTGTTCTTGTGGTGACCTAGATCCTCGTCAGTCTTCTCCTCACCTCAAAGCTGTCCACAGCGATACTCACGCAGATGGAAGTAGTAGTTCTGTGCGTATCCAACGACCATGAGAGTGCCAATGACGTGGACGAGCGCTGTACCCTTGTCAGTCCAGTCTCCCGATGTCTGATGCTGCCTTCTTGTCCTCCTGACGAGCTTGGGAGTGACTTACGCCATGCAGATGCTTTGTTGCCCATGTACCTTGCCTGGTATCTCTGCAAAAGTCCCTTTGGTTGTGGCGCTGGAGCAGGTCCGCGTGGGAGCTTCTCGTAAAAGCCGACAACATTTTGCATGCGCGCGGCATCCGCAGCACCGCCGATGGCCTATTTGCCCGATTGTCAGCTCTCATTCCACTCAAGGCCATTTCTTTTTGATTCTAAGCAGGATCGTATAGCATCGATATTGTGTAGAGCTCGTCGTGGTCGCTGTCGAGGGGTTGTCGAAGCTGGGTATACGTACGCTCGGTGAGGCGATCTGCGCATCAATGTCAGCAAGCTTGCAACGCACTCAATGAGTAGTCCTCATACCTTTGGTGGGATGATTGTAGAGACCATGGTGACTGTGTGTTTGTGGTCGTCGCTGGCGCAAGAAGCGGGCATGGTGAAGTTCGAGATGTGATGCTGCTTCAATGCTCGGAGACTCCCGGCATCCCGTCCGGGCCAATCGCCAACTCCACATTGGCATGACCTGCACCACAGCATTGAGCGTAACCTCTTGATCGACCGCGACGACACCAACACCACGAACCGCTATGGCCTCACTCAGATCAGCAGCGATGCTCCGAGCTGCTGCTATCCGGCCAGCATTCTCACATCGAGCGCCCGTCCTCGCACGCTTTCAATCGAACTCGAAGATCAACGAACCGGCGGAGAAGACACAGCCAGAACCAGCTTCCACCTTTACCTCACCCTCCGGCAAGCTAGGAGAAAGCGGTCTCGTGAGGCAGGAAGGACCGGGAGAAGGACAGCCAAGACACAACCCAGACTACAATGTGGCCGATGACTACCGGACATCGTAAGGAGGTGAACGCAAAGAACATGTGAATGCACATAGCTGATGCAGTGGCAACAGCAACTTTTCGCCCCTCCCAATCCGTGTAATGGACGGGAGTGAGCCAGGCCTTGACACGCCAGCTGCTGTGCTTTCCGGCGCACCAATCGAGCTTCAAGCACGCACAGTCCGGTATGCATTGTCCATATGCTACCTATATGTACGAAGGCACAGCTTCTAATGTCTATGTACAGTATCTACAAGCCCGCAAAATCTGCCACACAATCCGGAGACTGGACCTCGCATCACTGGAGAATGGACTGGGATCCTCTATCCAAGGGTCACAGATGGGAGAACCCTTTGATGGGTTGGCAGTCCAGCGCCGACTTCATGCAAGGCACACACTTGAACTTCGTATCGAAAGAAGACGCTATTAGATTTGCCAACAAGCAGGGATATGAATATTTCGTGCAAGAGCCGAACGAGAGGAGGATAATTCCAAAGGCGTACGCAGACCAATTCGTCCACAGCGCAAAGAAGCTGAAGCAGGTGCGGACGAAGTAGAGAGAGCCTCTACACTGTATCGCACGTCGAGGTTAGAAGAGCTGCTGCATGACTTCAAAGGCGCAAGGTTGTACATATACCACGATATGGAAAGAAGACGACAAGGCATGCAAACATGAACTACAATTCAATTCACAGGATGCCGCTGAGATTCACAGGCATATCAGGACCGCTTCGGTCCGGACTCCGTAGTATGCTCTCAGATCAGCTTTTTGTTGTGAGATGGCACCCAACTGAGCCGCGATTGCCAGAAATCTGCCATAAGATGCCGCGGCTGCCGAGTCCGCCAAGCCAGGTCTTATACAAAACTTGTCGCCAACTCCTGCGCCCGTACTGGATCAGTAAACATGCGCATTTGACAATCCCTCGATACAATCAGACTGGAGTCACTGGCATTTTGCACTTTTGGAGATCCTTACAGGCACTCATTCATAGACTTCCGACCACCAGCATTCGGGTGGACAGCGCCTCATCTGGACCGGCAACACAACTACACAACCATCATCAAACGAAAGCGCTGAACATTATGGCAATCAAACCCTCACGAGAACCTCGGAACCTCACCATCAACAACCATAATTTACCCCGAGAACTCTTCGACATCATCTATGACAAGACCTTCACATCTCCTACAGCCACCATGTACGCCCAGCCTGGCAAGTATTGGCCTTCAGCTCTCCTGAAAACCGATCGCCACTCCAGATTCATCTTCGCAGAATCATATTTCACCAGCACAACCTTCATACTCCCTTCGGAAGAACTTCTTACTCGCTGGCTCATATCCCTGGATCCAAAGCACAGGGCAATGGTCAAGGAAATCATGTGCGGCTTCGCTGTCCACACGCCAAGAACACTCGATCACAAGCAGAGAGCCACTGGGGCAATGAAGCCCGAGTTTGGCCCACAACGCACGAGTAACATCGACCATGCTCACGGTTGAGATTTCACGACCACCTTCCGGAGTCAGCTCCGACCGCCAACAAAGAAATCAAAAAGCCCAGTGTTCAGTTTTCCTCAGCAAAGACCAAACGCGTCTGAAGTTCCACCACTGTGACCTCTCATGATTGTTCGCAGCCATTGGCCTAGAGATCTATTGTCAGCGGGGAATGCTCTGAAAGCTTTCACTCACGTATAAGTTCACTTGATCCGCATCAACGAACGCCAACTTCGCACCTGGGCCTTGTCCAAATGTCTCCTCAATAGTGGTACGAAACATGTTCTCCATCCGGGGTCGCGATCGGCCAACGGCGATCGGACTCAGCATGCCTTGATGAGTGTATTCCAAAGTAGCGAGCCACTCGCGACAGAGGAAAAGTTGACCGAATATGAAAAGTGTCTTTGCGGACAGCTCTTGGCGAAGATGGCGCGCGAGTTGCGGGAGATATCAAGAAGCTTTGGGGTGAAGTAGGGCCGCTGGAAATTGATTAGGACCTGCCTTGCGTTCGGCGGTGGAGGTCTCGATGTAGATGCGGCCCCAAACCTCGACAAGAATTCAAGACCTGCCGAAATATGGGACGGCCTGAGAGGCGCGGATTGAGTTTGTACACGCGCCACAGCCACGAGACAACAGGTTGAAGCAAGCATTCAAGACATAGCTGGGAGGCAGTTGCCGGATTCTTCGTAACTACTACCATCACAAAACCGCAACCATCACATCACCAGAGGCACAGCTATCCCATTGTGAGAGCAGCAGAATCTTCCCTCCTTACGGCTGTTACATAAAGTACGACGAAGAACGTCCTGATCGTCGAAGATCATGGGCTCCTCATCTGCTTCAATCCGAAACTTCACACAGCCTCATCGGGAACTTCATCAGGAACGATAAAATCGCTCTTTGGGCTATCTGGGGTACCTTTGTTTGCATACTGATCCTCAGAGTGCGCACGGGTACCTTTGGACGAGGCGAAGAAAGGTACGCTCTTGCTGGCCTGCTTGCATTGCTACATCACTGGTACAGGGGAGCCCTCTGGAAATGGTGACCTCGAAGAGGACTATCGACTTCGACACTTCGTTCGTGCCGTATGATGAATGATATTGGATCGGCCATTGCAGTCAGGCCGTATGTAATACTCGAAGACTCCCCTCTGCTGAGTGCCACTGGTCTTTCAACGTATGTATTTGATACGAAAGTCACTTTCCAACAGCTGCTGACCTGGATCTCAAACAAGAAGGACATCGTTGCAACTGCCACCGTCGCCACCACTGGGCTTACCGCCGTTTTTTCCCTCCAACTCAGCAGCTCAGCTGTACGAAAACATCGCAACAAAGATGAAAGCGAACTCCGAAAAGGACTCTTGAACCTTGGTCTGCGGGTAAGCACCTCAAAGACCTCTCTCTAATCGACAGCAGCGGCATACAGTAGTTTTGTCGAGCAAGCCATAGTTGGTCTGAGTGGTGATGTCACAACTTCATACTGATCCTGCGATCGTGTTAAGGCACCGAATACGATGGGAGCATCTACGCAGGCTACGCGTTCAAGGCTACCACTTCCGGCTCCAACTGTGACACGGCCGCTCTCGAGAAGACGATCAAAAGTGCGGCCAAGGAATGTGCTAATGGACTCCACACTGGCAAGGCTGTGGTCGGGTGTTGTCGTTTTAGTTATGGAAGAACTTGGGACAGGCCATCTCAGTCTACCGCAGCTCCCGAAAAGTTCGCTGCGAAAGACGTCGACTGCTAGATGGAAGTGTGAACTACAGAAAGCCGCGATTTCTGCCCGCGTCAGGAGGAGAGCAATGCTGCCAGATCTTGATGCTGGGCCTTTCGTTGCGATCTTCTCGGTGGGACAATCAACTCTACACTCTTGTCAATGACTTTTATCCTCTTTATGCTGCTTTGGACCAATCGTAACCCCGTAGCACCAGGTCAATAGCTCAAACGTTCACCCTATAAGCTTGACTGATCCTTGTATACATCACGCCCTGCAGACACATGTACGATATCCATCGAAGCACTCGGCAGAGAACATAATCTTTGATCAGCACATGGTGAATGTGAATGATCCATCTCCATGACCCTCCAAGAAGCTGATCTCGTGGTCGCATGGTCTTGAAAGATGGTTCAGGAGGGTTGCGTCCACTCATACTGAGACTAGCCCAGCCGATGCGCCTATACTGACCCAAGGCCAAGGGCTCGGCACGTTGCAAAATCAGCCCAATATGTTCGACCAGATCATAGTTCACCCGAGCATAATTGTGTCTCATCAGCAGGCAGAAATACAGCGACATGCCTTTTCCGATCTCACGGAAGGCCTGACGGTCATCAAGAATCGGGGAAAAGCTTTGCACGTCGATGACGTCGTGTTGCAATGCCATAGTCAGTCGCTTGGCCCTGCTAAATGTCTCGTTCGGCTCGGACAGAACGGTCGGGGACAGAGGGGCTCGAAGCCGGATGATGCCATGCAGCACATGGCCAAAAGGTCCGCCGGTCGTCGCGACATCGACATTGAGTATTCGATTGGGAACGTGTGGTCGCCATTTCCCAGGTCCGCAATTCTGTCATACTCAACTTTGCCGTTGTATGAAGCCCACGACCAGGATGGGAAGAGGCCGGTTTGCGCTGGTTTTCCAGGGCCTGCTCGCCACAATGGTCCTCTAGCCAGGTCTGGTCTCCACCAGCCAGCCACATAGTCTGCTGCAAGCCATCCCATCCTGGTACAGACAGTCTCGGTGACCCCGGCCAATGCGATAAGCCGATCGGAGTCTTTCGTCAGTTGTGTATCTGTGTATCTGTAGACAAGCCACTGCCAATCTTGATAGGCACTCTCATCATCTCCATGACGAAATTGCGCCAGGAGATCCCCGATCGGCATGAAGATGGATTGGAATGGGTCCGAGAAGTTGCCCACAGTATCGACTGTCCATCCATACGCCTGCAATTCTTCTGGAAAGCCGTGCGGAAATGTCTCACAGGCTCTGTACTTGCGGCACTCCCACCAGATTTGACCTTCTGCGAAGTGGACAGTCCTTGGCGCGAGAATTCTTTCTTGAAAAACCCAGGTGCGTTGGTTCAGTGGCCCGGATTTTACTTTGCGTCTGAATGTTGAGTGATCCAGGCACAGCCACCGGCCGCGCTTGTACGATGACCACTTCGCCTGAACGTGGCAAGGCGCCAAACAGGCTGTGCCCTTTTCTTTGAAGAGACCGCCGTGACCGTCCGTGGAGAAAGTTGCAGCAATATTCAGTACGGCATGGGAGTAGACATGGGCCATCAGCAGCGACTCTTTAAGCCAATCTACAGGATCGTCTTGAACAATGCGCAAGGCATCAATCCAGAGGTAGCGTGCTCCGAGCAGTCTGACAAATGTGATGGCGTCTCTGAACGTCTTGGGCAACTGTCTGATAGCAATGGCGTTCTGGAGAGCAGTGAGGTTGCTAGACAGAAGTCGAACGGGAAGCATGCCTCCCCAGCAGTGGCTGAGGGTGACAGAATCAACGTGCTGTTTCTTGCTCTAGAAGTTCAACCAATGGCTGCATGGAAGCACTAGGATTAGCTGAGAACTGGTTCGTGGCCATGATGAAGTCTGCATCTGATCGAATTCCGTCTTTCAAGGATCGACCGGGACGCCTTACCTTCGGCATACTGCAGTTCCAAGATAATTGCTTGTGAGACGAATGTGTCGTCGTCATCCTGGCCCTCGATGAAGTACGAAACGGAGAGTTGGAGAGATTTGTCTTCGCGGCCATGCTGCGCCTGGCCGGGCCTCACCCATGTGACTGACACAGCTGAGGCATCGGGCTGCTGGTGAGTTGACCGCAGCCAGTATTCAGCAGCACCCCAAAACATGCAACATAGCTGACAGCCAGATTTGGCGGATTGCTGCACATCGGCAAAGCCGTGGTGCCTGTACGCAGCTGGCTCGTTGTTTGAAGGGCCACAGTGCAGCCAGTCCGGATTCTCCAGAATGTAGTTGATCGAAAATCCACGCTCTTTGTCGCTGTCGCTACCAGCATTTCCGTCACTGGAAGCAGCGTCACTGCCACCGCCTGTATCGGATGCCGCTGTGTGCACGCATTTTCCGTGGAAAAGTCCGCGACACTTATCGCACAGTTGTGAGTCGAGCATATCCTGGCACGTGTCAATTGGGATCATCAGGTGCTGCGCGAGTGCAGCTATGGAGAATATGTAGAAGAAGCAGTCTGGCTTTCCCGGAGATGTATCAGTGCATTCGCTTCGGTTGAACAGGACAGCATACAATGCCTTTGACTCACGGGCGACAAATTCCGTCCAAGCAACCAGGTATGCGCAATGAAGCAAGTGGCGCTGGAGTTGACCTGGACCCAGACGATTCTTTCACGACCCTTCATTTCTATGCATCGTCTCATGCACTTATCGACCTATGCTATCGTAGTTTCTCATCAACAACTCCGTGCAAATGCAGGCCCAGCCGGGTATGCATGCGGCTACTGTGCTCCTTCCCAACGCCACGCAAAAGTCCTCCCAATAGAGGTGGCGTGTGCAAGAGCCTGTCGTTCAAAAGCAAATGGGTATCCAGACGCTTCATTCAAAATCCAAATTCTCAAGTCTCTCCGCCGGTGGTGAAGCCCGCTCCGGTCCGTCGATGCTGCCACGCTCGTTCGGCGCTGCTTCGCTGTCTGTGCCAGAGGCCGGCCGGCCACGAGTTCGCATAATGCGGGCGCGATCGACCTCGGTGTGTCTCTCATCGACGTATTGTTGCTTCCTCTCCGCCTATTCACTCATGAGGCTAGCTCAGCTGCCCGTGCTGCATGTGGCATTGATTTCTGCGAGGAAAGTCGTCCAGGGGTTCGTCGTGCCCAGTCGACCATTCTTCCGGCCTTGTCCTCCAAGTGGTCACATTTCATATCACAGCTCGACTCACTCAATTAGCGGTCTTCGCTGTCCTCCGATCATGCACACGCCAAGCGCGCGAAGACCAGCCGGGTCGTTGGCTTTAATGATTGAGGCGGCCGGCAGCATGGGGTTATCCGGGGATATATGCGCAGCGTCCTTCGCCGCCTGCTCGATCGCTTCCATTTCCTCCTTGCAGCCGGCGTGGTCGAACGGGCACACCACAATTGGTTGTCGCAAAAGGATGTCGCGAGCTGAAGACATCTTGGCCTGAATGAGACATTAGCTTGGCATTGCAAACCTTGCACATTCGCCGAACTCACCTTGACCGTAAGGTAGTATTCGATCTTGTACAGCGTACCAGTGCTTGTAAACCCGCTCACGCTGTACATGGGGAATTCTTTCCTACCTCTCGGCAACACGCCTTCGTTGTCTCGCAGCTCTCGTGCGGGAAAGACCAAACCGAGGTTTGTGAAGTATCCTGCTTCTGGCATTCTCACGCCGACACTTTGTTGATGCTTCGCCAATGTCTTGACTTTTCGCGTCGGCTCGTCGCCTTCGGGGTTGTATATTATCTCTTCGTCAATGCCAACTGTGATGCTCTGTATCGTTACGCGCTTCGCTTTGCTGAGCCAATCGGGGTTTGGCGACAGCTTGATGTACACCGACACGGGATCCAATGGGCCATAACTCCAGCGTGGTAAGCTGATGCCAAGCGTCACGAGGTGGTCGGTTACACGTTCTGCGCTCTCGGGTCTGTTGTACATGCCGAATGTGCTGAGTGTGTCGTAGCGCGATATAGGTACGGGAAATGGGTATTTGCGCTGCTCCTGGTGGCCTTGCTGTACTGTGACCACAATTTCGTAGAATGTTTCTGCCGTCCGCTTGTCCAGTTGTAAGCTTGCCGGCGGTACCCTCCTCGCTATTTCCTCGCCGCCTCTGCCGTAGGGTATGAATATCACGAACGGTAGGTCCATGCATAGTACTGGCTCGAACTCTTTCCCGGGTGGACATCTGAACAGTAGCATCTCCTTGCCTACTATATCCGTAATTTCTTTCCGGTTCGACGAATTGAGGTTGCGCACGAAGGAGTCGGCATTGGGTGCTATGGATTCGCGCCGCTGCAGCGACACCGTGATAAGGGAGACATTGACAGGCGCGCTTACGCCGACGGCCGGCCGTATCTCTACTCTGCCTTCAATCCGCGGCTGTGTCACATGAATGTCAGCTCCATGGTAACATTCTCGTATCATTGCGGCCTCAGGCGTGTCGAGCTGTCTCTCGAGTGGGTGGGGAGTGTGTACCTACCAGCGTCGCAGAGATTCCTGGATATCCCACTAGGAAATTGCTATTGGGCGGGCCTGATACCCTCACGAATGCTGCCATCGTTCATGAATGCCCGCGTGCTCGTGTGTCCGCAGCGTGGTCGGCGTGCCGTCATTTGTCAAGCATGCGGCACCCCATGCGCTTCGGCGGTGCCGCCCACTGCCGTTCGCTTTGCTCTTACACTCGTCGCGTTGCGGCGGAGATTACTCTAGGGCGCCGAGATGGTAGGATTGCTGCAGCTGGAAGAATATGGCGTTGACGTCGGGTGCGGTCGAGCGCTGGGTGTGGTGTGGGTGTGGGAGAAGTGGAAGCTTGGATCGCAGCCTTGCCTTACAGCTCAGGATGCTGCATTAGAACTAGAATATTTGTGTGGAGAGCGGCGGGATGTTGCGATGGCCTCCGTTGCGCATACCGCAGTCGATGAATAGATCGCTGGTAGATGATTATGCTAGTCGAGTCACGCAGATGAAGACGATCCTACTATGGATGATATTGTACAATCTACGTTGCTTTCTGCCTTTCTGCCTAATTCTCTGCCGTGTCACTGCCAACCGTCCGAGAGGAGCGGCCGGGCACTGGGCAGGGAGCCTTGCAGGCACACGTCCCGACTCCCCAGCGCAACGGCAAAATCCTGGCCAAGCTTCTTCGACTTCTTCCTCCGCTGCCAGCACCATCATACGTCTGCCCAATTCTCCGGCTGACTGTGACATCGAAGCTGCGTTGACGCTCTAGCTGAGCAGGTCTAGCTGAGCAGGATTGCCCCGACTTGGCGCTGTGCTGGCTGGGTAGGGCATCACTGGCCGGAGCACGCGCCGCGATTGGCGACGGCATGTCTGTAACGCTCTTCACCACCCATGGCCCCGTCAAGCTGGAGCTGTTCTGCCAGGCTTGTCCCAAGACCACATACAACTTCCTCGCTCTATGTGCGAGCGGAGCATACGATGGCTCTCCATTCCACAGACTGATCCCGAATTTCATGGTACAAGGAGGATCGCCAGCGTCGGGCACCGCGAAAGTATCGGAATCCATATGGGGCGGCTTGTTCGAAGATGAGATCAAGCCCAGTCTGCGACATAATGCGAGAGGAATCCTGAGCATGGCCAATAAGGGTGCGGCGACCAACGGCAGCCAGTTCTTCATCACGTTTGCAGCTGCATCGCATCTTGATGGCAAGAACACTGTATTTGGAAGAGTGCTGGAGGGATGGGACACGCTGGACAAGATGGAGGATGTCAAAGTGGACAAGAAAAGCCGACCGGAAGAGAAGATGAAGATTGAGCGAGTGCAGGTCCATGCCAATCCACTTGCTGATGAGCGATGACAAGGTGCTGGAGAAGATGGGAATGATAATGGAGCATTGGCTTCTGGAGTGCCGCCCGGATGTAGAGCTGATCTGGCGTCAATCTGTATGGCTTGGGGATCACAACAATACAGCTCGGTCAGCCCAGGCCGTCCAAGACGAGAGCCCGAGACAACAGCGTCCAAGGCATTGAGCGACGAGAAGCACAGCAGGAGGCATCCGTTCGTACAGAGCTCCTCTCGCACTCGGTCTTGGCGCAGAAAGGGCCTTTCGAGCGGCATAGCTGACAGGTACAGAGTAGCGTGGCCTTCGCCAGGCTTGGATACAGAATAGCGTGGCCTTCGCCAGGCTTGGATACAGAGTAGCGTGGCCTTCGCCAGGCTTGGATATCGAGGTCGCTAGGATCTCTCTCTCTCTCTCTCTCTCTCCCACCCTCCCCACACCTGCCTCACTTTCGTTGCACATGAAAAGTCGTCGCCTGATGGCGAAGCTTCACACGTGCTAAGCGAACATTCACTTTCAACGGCTGGAATTCAGTCATAACGCAAATTCTTCATCGCTCTCGCACTGACCTACTTCACGACCGCGCGACAGCAACAGCGACAGCGACAGCGACAGCGACAGCGACAGCGACACCTGCATATCGTGCCGAACTTACCCTTCACACGAATATACTGCTCGAGGCAGGGACTCTTTCAAGATGAGCGACCTCTGCCACAATTGCGGCGACTGTCACCTCGGCGCGATGCCGTCGCCATGCGCGCAGACCATGAACAATTGCACCATCTGCGGCTACTGGGGCCATACGTACAACTTCTGCCCGATGGGTGTTCACAAGATGGAGCCCGGGTATCTGGTGAGTGTCCCTCGCGCCTTCCTAAGCACTCAACAACTGACGAGATGGAACAGTATTGGATGCTCTGCCACAACTGCGATAAGTGGCACCTCCCTACTCCTTGCACCGAGCCTTTCAAACAATGCGGCCGCTGCGGTAATATGGGCCATCTCGAGTACTTCTGCGCCGCACATCCCAAGCCACGTCCGCCGCCTGGTCAGAACGCTGTTGCTGCCACCGTCACACCCGTCAACAAGCCATGCGCTCAGCCTCACTTCCCGCCAGGCATGCAGTTCCCCGTCGCCGACACGAACTACTGCAATCCACGTATGTTACTCACAGTACATCTTGATGACTCGACCGCTGCTGACTGCTTGCAGACTTCATTGCCACTCTCCAAGCCAACGCCGTTACAGACGCTATGGCTATGCTGAGCTCTGGACTGCCCATGCAGCAAGTCATGAGCCACTTCTGGCCTCCAGGCACACGACCCACTCTCCACATACCACGCGTTGTTGCTCTAGCTCAGCCGACCAGCATGCCATCCGCTCCGTCGCCCGCGGCTGAACAGCCACGCCATCTTCCGCAGCCGATGCAATCGCAGCACCACCACCACGCCATGCCACAGCGGAGCGTCGACCTCATCGACATGGGCAGTCCGGACTCAGAGCCGGCTGCCAAGCGCCGTCGCAGCTCCACATTCGAGGAAAATAGCCAAGGCGACTCGGCAATTCGGCAAGGAGCAGCGGAGCAGGCTTTGGACGCCGAAGATAACCAGACGATTGCTGTTTCGGCCACTGTCAGTCCTGAGACACGTCCTGCCGAAGGCTCTGACGAAACTGCGCCTCAAGGCAAGTCATCTAAGAAAGGCGCTGTCTCGAAGCGCAAGGTCTCTGGTGGCACTCGCTGCAGTGACTGTGTTCGTCAGCACAAAAAATGCAAGCACAATGGCAACGATGGGCAGCAGTCTCGTGAGCAGAGTGTCAGCGCTCCTGAATACACCCAAGCTGAGGAGGGGCAACTCTTCCACGCGCAGCCTTCAGCAGGCATGCAAGCTCCTGGCCAGCTTTCTTCTGATTGTAACGATGATGTTTTCGGCGGCAATCACCAGATGACGAGCTTCGCCATGGATCAGAAATATCCAGGCGCCATGGGTCGCGTTGAGCCACTCCAGCCGCACGAGCATGCCGAGTTGCAGAAGATTCTCGCTCTCTCCCAGGCGGCTGGACGTGGGCCTGCACCTACTGCTCAGCGCAACGAAAGCTCTCGCTTCGAACAGAACACCCAAGTCAACTGGGCCGGCGGCGCGGTACAGCAGCACTCCGATGCTACGGCTGATGCCGCGGGGGACCGGGCCATGTACACCGCGACAACGAAGCCAGCTCCGAAGAAGCGCGGAGGTGGACGGAAGAAGATCTGAGTTCGTGGAGGGTACTACAGGTGAAATCTGGCTTGTTCTACATTGTGTTTGCTTGCTGAGTATCATAAGTGGTGGATATCCATGTTGCTGCCAAATCTCCGCCTGTTTATAGGCGAGAGAAGTGGCCGATACCAAGCAGTACTCGCCTGGTTGCTGTGGATAGTGCCGAAGCAAATCAATGAGAAGAATGCACCCAAGCATTTTTCCCACACTTCAGATTGTTGCAAGAGCTAAGGTGCAGGTGTGAAGTATCTATGCTCAATGTTTCGGTCCACTCAAGAGGTACCGCTCGAATCGCTCTGCCTCTGCTCGCGTGTCAGCTTCCTCGGGCTTGAACGTGAAGGCCACCACAATGCTTTACCCGCTCGCCGAGGTAGCTGTTAAGATGAGCAGTATATATGTACACCTCCGTATCAGCGATCTCTACTCTTGTATAGCAGAATCTGGTTACAACACCATTAGCTGAGACAGTGTCTTCGCACGGAGCTGTCCTAGCACCGCAAGCGCAAAGTGAAGCATCCAAGTCCGATCTTCTCGTTCACTCCGGAAAACCGCCGCTGCTGCCAGAGGTTAGGATAGTCTTACTCCAACACGAAGTGCCTGTGGCCTACTCCATCGCCGAATGGGTTCGCGGTCTCTCGTCGTTGAGGCGAGCAGTATATGTCCACCTTGACAGCAGTATTTCGAGCGATCTCCGACCATGTCTTTCGTCGTAGCCCGGGTTCAGATCTGCCAAGCTTGTGCCTGTTCGTGGAGCTGAAACCACAAGGATGAGGAAAATGTGCGTATACATTTCTTTCCCCAGAAACTGCTACCAAACCAAAACGCCAAACTCACACAAAAAATGCCTCCGATCTCACCTGATCTGGTGGGCGGCTCGCGTAAATCATCGCATCACAATGCTCCAGTCGCGCTTTCAACTGCCTAGTTCCAGCGCCCGATGCAGAAACAAACCCACAAAAAAGAAACGCTGCAAGATTACGCGTACATCATGTCTTCTTGCTCTTGGCCTTCTTCGTCGGGTGAGGGCCATCGCCCTCCTCTAGAGTGGCCTCGATGCGCTGGACGAGGTCGGAGACCTTCTTCGTGTTGCGGCGCTTGAAATTTGGTGGCGCGGCCTCATCATCATCAGCCTTGCGCTTCTTCTCGCCAAGCACCTTTTTGTACTCGAAGCCAGCTTCCTTGGCGCGCTCATCGTTCTCCAGCTCTCTCTTGGTCTTACCCCAGTTGCCCTTGAAGTTGGAGATCTTGCGCTGAATAGCGCTACTGGTGGTTGACACAAGTTCGTCGAAGCGTTGGAGGCGGACAACGTCGAAACGGATGACGGCGTAGAGAGCAATGGCTTCGGCAATCCTTTCGACGTGGGCGGAGCACTTCTCGATGTAGTCGCTGCGGTGGTAGCGAAGTCGCTTGACACCGATCTCGTGCGCTTCGATGATGTTCTTGAGAAGGACCCAGCAAGAAGCTTCGATTTGCTCGGGCGAGAACTTGCTCATCTTCTCCATGTGCGCTTCTTGGTAAGAGACCCACCGTTCTTGGTCAGCGTCGGACAGTTGGTGATACTCTGGCATATCGCCGTAAGGAAGGTCAAATGCAGCTACTAGCTTCTCAACGTGCTCGGCTGGGTTGTTCTTGATGTGGTTCCAGTCGTCACCACCAATGTTCAAGCGACTGCGATTGTAAGCTTTGGCCTCAGCATCGGCGAAGCCATTGTAGATCAGTCTAGACGAGCCACGAGGAGGCGAGATCTCTTCGGCGTGCTGTAGAGGCGGTGTCTGCGAGGCCGACGAAGATGGTGGGGTAAAATTTTGGGGGACTGATCGACGAGAACGGGGCTGTGTGATCTTGCGCTTGTGTTCGGAGGAAGGCAATGGCTGATAGCTGTCGTCGGAGTCAATGGCAGCAGCGGGTTCGGAGTATTCTGTCTCCGATGAGCCTGGGGCTTGGGAAGTACCGGAGTCGAACCCGTGGATGTGAAGCGCCGATGGCGAGGAGCGGGTGTAGTCGCGGGGCAGCTGATGGTAGTCGAAGGGGTTGAAGTTAACCTCTTCTGAATCGTCGTACTGTGTGTTGAGTTCTGGGGGCGGAGTACCGTATGGTGGAGTGCCGTTGACGCCTACGTAGCTTGCATACGACGGCGCATGCATATCTGGGAGCTGGCTGCTCGATTGCTGCTGGTAGCCGTTATCTTCTTTCTGTTGAGCGTAGGCAGTACTGTTGAGTGGCAGAGGTTGATAGAGGTTCATGCCGCCGCTGACCGACGGCATGTAGTGGCGCGTGTCGCCCATGGGACCGGTTTGATTCTGAGCTGGTGCGGCAGGCTGACGGTCAACGGTGTTGTAGCCGTACTTACCGAAAGTAGCAGTGAATGGTGAGATAGGATTGCCCATAAAGGGATAGCCCATGGACGGCGCGATGTTTGTGTTGATGCCAAAGCCCGCGGATGGGTCTTGGTCGCTGTTGTCACGCGGCATGCTGGCAGCAGTCTGGGCTGGTGAGGAAGAGTAAGGTCGAATGCAGCTGGATGTAGCGCTAGTCATGGGTGATGATGGATCTGGTCCAAGGGTCGGCAGCTTTTGTCTTGCGTGCTCGCCCGTGTCTGGGATTGTGAGTCTGAGTCGAGGTAAGTCGTGAAGGTGGAGGACGGCTTTGTGCTGTTTTGCTCTTGAAGCTTCGAGTCTCGTCACCGTCACCGTCACTGTGCGCTGCAGGTCTCGGGCTTTCCCGTCCAGAACTGTGTTGTCGCTAGAATGTCGATGTTGCGGTCGAAGGTGTGTTGGGTCAAGTTTGTCGAAGAAGTCGGCTTTGATGGCGGAAGTAGACATTCTTCTGACGACCTCGCCCCAATATCAGAAGCTACTCGCTATTGTTGTCGCGGCTGTCAATGCCTCAACAATAGGACAATGTGGCTGGGAACAGGTGTGGTTTCGCCAGGTCCGTGCTCACAATGGCTGTTACACTTCAGGAGCGGCAATGACTGACAGTGCTGATGGAAAGCGCTGACGGAAGGTGTATAGACTTGGAGATGGTTGAAGAGTTGTATCTTCAATGGCATTTGAGAGCCAGTTCGGTCTACCTACGACATAGACTCATTAGCAGTCTTCATACAGCACTACAGCTGCCCAGCATATACTACTCTTCGTCCGCTTAGGGTGCTGCACAGTAACTGGTCTTCCTGCTCGCCCTCATATGGCTATGGCCGGCCATTTGGTCGCCGAGTCCCCTAAATGCAAGGCAGCTGTTGATCAAAGAGCTAGGATGGCCAAAGACTGTCAGCATCAACAAGACTTCAAAAGGCAAAAAAAAAACCAGTACATGGACCAGTCAGTCTCTACATGGCCGTTGATGCCCCGAGGTGGTGCTGCATGTCTCATGTTGTGGCATTGCTTCCATGTCTGGGAAGGGCAATCAGGCTCAAGTAAGTAATTCGAGGCGACTGCATTTGTCCCCTTTGCCTATCCATCGTGGTCCACTATGTTGTTGTGAAAGAGGAGAAAGGGTGAATTCAGCGGTGACCGGCGGCGGGCTCCAGCACACGATCAGATAAATGCCTATCAGATGGTCAATACTACTTAAGTTCAGGCAAGCTTTGATGCAGCTCTGACCCTTCCCTTCTCTCCATCAAAGCTTCCTCCCTATTGCCCCCTATTGCCGACCATGGCAAAGCTATAGAAGACAAGGACAAGCATGCACGCCAGAGCGATGCCACCGTACCCCATCGCCACAATGTTGTTCCGTAGGCGAGACTGCAGGTAGGTCTTTAGACTTACCTTATTCAGACACACACACACACAGAGACAGTCAGCAATATCTATCAAAATGGCCGGGCAACGATCATGTTCTGCGGCTTCGAGAAGGCACCGCGTATCATGAGATGGTTCTGCAAAGGCAGAGTGGTCGAGACCGATCATCCGGACTTTGCGATGTGGTTGGAGAGAATGGGAAAGAACGAGTATGCCTCTACGAGAGCAATCATTTTGCTTGACGTCTGGAAAGGTCAGTCGTAGGCCTTCATGTTCCAATACCTTGGGTTCTCGGCTGATCCGCAACGACAGTACAAACATCCTGCGGCTTCGCGGTACCTCTCCTCACATACATCCACGATCCCGAGAAAGGCACACGCGGCTCTGTCCAAGAGCGCAAGACGCTTGAGAATTTCGCGATCAAGAGCATTCCGTATCCTATTGAGATGGGCCAGTACCGCGTAAAACACAATGCGAGAAGTCTAGATGGACTGCCGGGCTTGAGAAAAGCGATGAAGACCAAAGGCGAGAATATACTCGTGCAGCAACTGTTTTTGAAAGCAAAGCACACTCTCAGACATTGGAACTCAATGCTCATCGGCGTCCTGCTCGCCCTGATCCTTGCAGCGCTTCTCGAACTCCTTCCAACATTGCGGACACGACAAATGCCGTGGTCAACGGCTTCACTGTATGCCTCCCGACGGCGTGAATGATATGGACCAATTCTCCACTTCGTTTCGCGACTGTCCTCTGCCAAATACATGCGTGGCACATCATATTGGACATCCTTTGGAGGGCTGTACTGCAACGTGGAAAGCACATCACGTGCCTCTTCTCAACACTCCTCGGTTATCTCCGCACGCACTCCTCATCTAGCTTTCGAGCCTGCATAGCCATAGCTAGTGCCGAGGCTCAGAAGTCCTTTTGACTTCAATGAAAATGTCCTGATCAAGCATCGAACCCCATCTCGAACAGCAGTCCACACGTGCTAATGACTCGGGAACTTCCATGCTTGGGCAGCCCTCTAGAATACTCCATCATGGCTGCAGATCCAACAAGACCGATTCGCATCGCAGGTGTGGAAATTGCTGCCAGATTCTACAGCTTGAACATGACTGACCCCGAATAGGCGCATCTGGCTCTGCAAGCGACCGTCGGCATGCCATGGCTCAATTAGCTGCAAATTATCCAGCTGATGCGATAGATGTTATCATTGGAGACTGGATGAGCGAGGCCAACATGAGTTTGTCTCTCAAACTGCCTTGCTCTGCAAACAGTTTCTAACAAGTAGACTTGGTAGCCGTTCGTGGTGTCATGAAGACAGATCGTCAAGCGCAACTAGCAAAGGAGCCTCATCGTCCCACCAACACTCTGGACTTGGGCACTGGCGAAGCATACGAGCCCACTTTTCTGGAAGCCTTGGAGCCAGCACTTGTCAATATCGCACAGCACAAGATCAAGCTTGCCGTCAATGCCGGAGCGTCCGACACTAAGGCCCTGCACGGGATTGTTACAAAAATGGTAAAGTCGAAAGGGCTCAATCTCAAAGTCGCATGGGTGAGCGGAGACGAAGTCTTCGATGCAGTGCAGAAGGCGCGCAAGCGAGGCACAAATTTTGAAAATGTTTCCACTGGAGAGTTGCTTGCGGACTGGACGTTTGAGCCGATCTATGCCCAATGCTATTTAGGCGGATTAGGCATCGCGGCCGCTCTTGCAAACGGCGCCGATATTGTGGTCTGTGGAAGAGTAGCAGATGCGAGTCCCGTTATCGGTGCTGCATATTGGTGGCACGGTTGGTGCAGAGATCAAATACAGGAGCTGGCGAATGCATTCGTCGCAGGCCACATGATTGAGTGTAGTAACTATGTCTGTGGTAAGTCTAAAAGTTTGACAAGTATTTGCTGATCCCGATCCTGATGTCTAAAAAGGCGGCAACTTCACCGGCTTCAAGAGTCTTGAAAGCAAAGGCTGGCACGACATTGGTTATCCAATCGCAGAAATCTCAAGGTCGGGACAAGTCATCATCACCAAGACTAAAGGCTCCGGAGGCGAAGTCAGTACGCAGACATGCTCCTCGCAACTGCTCTATGAGATCCAAGGTCCATGGTACTTTAACTCAGATGTCACCGCCGTACTCGATGAGCTCTGGTTCGAGCAAATTGGTACAGATCGTGTAGCTCTGCGAGGCGTCAAGGGTGATCTGCCCCCGCCTACCACAAAAGTTGGAATCACGGCGAAAGGCGGCTATCAGGCGGAAGCGCACTGGTTCCTATGCGGCCTAGACATTCCAGAGAAAGCACGAATGCTTGAGGCGCAGATCCGACACGAGCTGAAGCCATACTCTGACAAATTTAGCAAGCTGGAATTTACGGTGACTGGCAGCGCTGCTGAAGATCCAAGCAACCAGAATGCCGCCACTGTTGATTTCAGAGTCTTTGTTCAAGCTCCAGATGAGAGGGACATCATACCAGCCAAGTTCTTAAGGCCTGCCATTGACCCGATCATGGAAGGCTATCCCGGTGCAACTTTCCACCTCGATCTACGACAGGGCTTTCCAAAACCGATCCATGAGTACTATGTCAGCCTGTTGCCGCAAGCTGATGTCGACCACAAGGTGCATCTGTGGGATGGCAAGACAATCGACATACCACCACCTCCGCAAACCAAGACGTATCCAGCCCAGCAACCCAGCGAGCCGGTCGCAAGCAACTTCAATTCCATCGACTTCGGATCAACGACCAGAGGCCCATTGGGCTGGATTGTGCATGCCAGAAGCGGCGATAAGGGCTCGAATGCAAATGTCGGCTTCTGGGTGCGGCATCGAGACGAATGGGAATGGCTGAGGTCTTTGTTGTCTATCGAGACAGTCAAGCGACTGTTGGCAGATGAGTATAAGGGCAAGAAAATCGTGAGTTAAACTTTATCTCGTCACATTTGTTGAAATTAACGGCTGCTGCAGGATCGCTTCGAATTGCCAAATCTCTATGGCGTGCACTTCCTACTCCATGATCATCTTGACAGAGGTGTCAGCTGCTCGTCATCTTACGACTTCTTGGGCAAAAATGTGGCTGAGTATCTGAGGGCGAAACATGTTGACTTGCCTACTAAGTTTCTGAATAGAGGGAAGCTATAGGTTGGTACCCCAAAAGAGAGGATCGAAGCCCTGTAGTCTCCCTCAAACACTGCCGACTCCGTGGTGATGCGGCTCGTTGCAAGTGCTGGTCTCCAAGAAAATATATGTCTTCTTCACTCACGAGCGTGAAGAAGAGGGAGATCGAGATCCAGGTGAGGTTTATCTCTACTGTTTCGAGAGAACAGATCCTCCGGACAATCAAGCACACGCGTCCTTGCGCCAGCTGTACCTTTCTAAGCATCAGTAATTCATGCTTCAGCACCGCGCTGAGCAGGGCGTCCCTCAAAGCTTACAGATCCAGGCAGTGGTAGTGCAAGCAAGAAGGGTGTAAGTACATGCATGAGTAACTTTCAATTACGGCGGCATGGTACTTTGAAACCCCACTACACGAGCTGAGAAAAGAATACAGGCGTCTTCTTTCATGCCTCTACTATAATTATGTGTAACTCGCCTTACCTTCCGCTTTGGGACGGCCGGGGCTTTGCTACTAACCTAGACATCCCGCGACGAAGTAATATTTCGTTAAAGTTACTTACTTACTAGAGATTTCATATTTCTCGAAGCCGGGCTTCCGCTATCCTTACGCGTTTCCCTCTTAAACAATCGCGCTTTAGCTAAATACTAGAGGAAGTTTTACTAGAAAATAATTAGATATCTAGATAACTAGTAAACTACTACTAGATAAAACATTTTTCTTAGAGCCTATATAGTAGAAATTAATCGCTAGATACAAATATTAGAGTTATTAGATAATAGTTAGATATAGATAGTTAAGATTATTAGATACTACTAGTAGTACATACTAGTAGAGTACTAGTTAAATCCTACTTAAATATAGCTATATACTAGTTTTTTAAAAAACTAGTATTTAGGAAATCTAAAAAGTTATAATTTAAGAATATAGAATCTTAAGCCTCGGAAAGTTATAGAAAATAATAAAAGCCTAAGTATTTTGTAGTTAATATTTCTAAGTAATATCTACCTAGCTTTAATATTCTACTAAGCTACTAGCCTTAGAACGCACACTTTCTAGACTCCTAGTTTGATCGCTCGTTGTTCGTTCAAGCCAAAATCACGTTAACCAAAATACCATCATAATTTCATCAGGCAGGGTTCCATCGCATTGCAGACCATCCATTCTCCGCTTGTTGCTCGTTCACGTCCTCGACGGGGCTGTTTTGTAAGCTTCCAGAGCGACACCGCCAGCAGCGGAGCTCTTCACCTCAGCTCTCGCCTAAGCGAACACCAAGGCCGATCCCAAACTGATCGATGTTGGGCATGCCTTTGAGCATGCTCCGAACAGTAATACTGTTTCTATCAAGAGGCGGAGCTTCGCGCCAATCGACTTGGCTCGGAAAGACCTTGTTTCGCCGACCACAGCAACATCTCAAATTGCTAAAGAACATCGCTGCTACCGGAATCTGCATGCCCTGAGCCAGCAGACCAGTCATGAAGACAAAGGCCCATTCTATAGCAAATGCCTCGGCGCGGTAATTGCCATAGAGGATTAAGGCTGTAAGAGGTCCGCCGGTCATCGTTGTAATTCCTCTATTCAAATCAGCAAGCTTGAAGCTCTCTTTTTGGGACAGCTGCATACCATGTAAGAGGAATCCGAGTCCTGAGACTGCCTCTGCAATCAACTTGCGCTTGTTGAATCCAGCGTAGTCTGAACCGTGTCGATTCTGCCACCATCTCCTCATCAACACGCAACCGGAGACGGCCACCGTGAAGTCTGAGACGAACGCCGAGCCAAGCACATACAATGCTGCATGGTTTCCAATCACCACGACTGAAGCAGCGACAAGTGCAAGCCAGCCCAGTAGCAATATCAGGCCTGGCTTTTCCGCGATGAATTTGGCTGGCGCGAAAATTCGAACGCCAATCATGAACTCGATAAGAACGTGCTCAAGGAAGAAGCACAGCTTCGATTGGTCCACGTATAAGTCGAACAGGAAGTTGATCGGAAGCAGAATGAACGTGAAGGCAAAAGCGATTGCCAGGTAGTGCAGGTCTAGCATTCGCTTCAAAGAGAAGCCTCTCAGCACTGCGAAAAGCCCGTAGAAGACGCTATGCATCAGCAGCGCCTCAGCTCCGATTATGAATGCCGAATTATAAAGCGCAAGAACTTGATGTAACTAATGATACATTCAAAGGACTATCTACGAGGAAGTCCGAATATATGTAGTGCGGCAGTTATAGCCTTAGGCATCAGGCACGTGATAGGCACTAGGCACACACACCACACTTCAAGTCAAGATAGCCGCTAGAAACAAGATCCTCATTGTCGGTGTGCGGCAAAGCTGGAGGGAACAGTCTGGCATATTCCGTGGTGTTTGTGTCGATACCTATGGTAACGGAGGTCAGCCAGGTATTTTCTATACCATATGCTACATTGATAGCCAGGGTCAATCTGGCCGTGGGCTTGCAGAACGACATTGTCGGGCTAGAGAAAGACATCTTGAGAGGCGAGCGCTTCAACATGATACTCCTTGCTACCAAACAGAATGAGGAGCAGGACCTGGAGTGCGCTTCGACGATGGCTATATCAATGCATAACGATGCTGTCAGGACGTCATTATCGTGCTATCAGGAACTCATCAATGGTATGAGCCATTTTGCAGACCAAGACTTAGAGCTTGTGGCGAAGAGCGTTGTTCTCTTTCTAAGAACGCACTATTCCTAGGCGACGCATAGCAGGAGGTACCAGAAACCTGACAAGACTGTTCGCGGTATGGCTGCAGATGGGATGAAACAAGCTGCATTAAGAATGCTATGCTATAAAGCACGGATGAGGATGTTCAGAAGGAAGTAACCAAGAGAACATCAACAATGCCTTAGTAATACCTGCAGCCTCATCTATTTGGCAAACCTTCTGCCTGCGCCACACCTTTCACCAGCACGTGCAATATACTTTGGCTGGAAAAACTATCTCTCGCATTGAGACGCGTGTCCACTGTCCAGGAGAGATGTTTCAAATATTGAATCGAAAAATCCCTCAGATCTCACATAATATCTGATGATGTAGCTATACGACATCGGACACAGCCACGTCACACGCATTCATGCATGCATACATATACCTATCACTTCACAGCCAAACTAGCCGCGCTCGGTAGGATTCATGATCTACTTCGCATGACCGACGGATTTGCTTAAGCCTTACGTCGTTCCTCAAGACAACATACCATCAAGTTCACGAGCTTTCCGCAAAGATGCTATTTCAAAAGCTTTTGTCCTCGGCAGTCATGACTGCAGCAGCTGCAGAAGGCGCGAGTGCTTGTTCTCCGATCAAAGCATTGGTATACAGAGGACCAGCTGCTTGCCCAGGATGTGCGGAGGCTGTAGCACAACTTCTCCGAACAACGCCTGGAACGAAGATCCATGTCGCATACGTCGGACCTGATGAGGAGATCAAATTGGATGCGGAAGCGTTCAAGGATGTGACCTTTTATGCTCAGCCTGGCGGTGGAGGTAAGATCAAACATCCGAGGTCATTTCAAACATCCGAGGTCATTTCAACAAAGGTCGCTGCTGATATTGTTGATGTACAGATGACGTCGACTCTACCTGGAAAAACGACATGAAGCAATACAACAGCACAATCCGAGACTTTGTACAAAACGGTGGTCGGTATCTTGGTTTCTGTCTGGGTGCATATTTAGCTGGATATAGTCCCGGTTTCAGTCTTTTGAACAAGGGAGATGATACGAATAGTGAGCTCGAACGAAAAGGTTCACAGGTAACAAACGAAAGTGATACCATCATCCAAGTCGATTGGACTTTTGCTTCTGGCAAGACGGTGAAGAAGCGATGGGTGTATTTCCAGGATGGAGCTGTGATGGTGCTCGAGAAGAACTCCGATGCTAAGATCTTGGGGAGGTATTCAAGTAATGGTGATCCGGCTGCAACCTTGAATCAATTTGGGCAAGGGTGGGTGGGAGTCGTTGGACCGCATCCTGAGGCTAATAAAAAATGGTGTAAGTTCTGTTTGGAAGACTTGTGAGACTTCATGTGAGGGTACATTGTGCTGATGAAAGTTGTAGATGCTGACGAAGACCTGAAGAATCCAGATGGCATCAAATTCGACATTGGTCACGATTTTGTTCAACAGGTTCTCAATGCTGGGACCACGGTCGAAACGTCTGGCGATTTGCGCAATTCTGGTACTCGATGAGGGCGTACCTGTCATTCCTCGAGGGCAGAGATGAGCTGAGTTCCAAGTGCTTGGAGCTAGGGTAAAGGAACAAATTTTCAAGGCAAAGGCGAGCGCGAAAATGATTCGCGTCACGAGGAATCCACCTCCAGACCGACGGCAAGTCAGACTACTGAGCGCTGGCCACGTGAGGAATGGCAGCCTGGGATTTTGGCCGTCGAAGTCTGCAGCAAGTCGAGGCCACAACAGCAGTCCGCATATCATTGACAACAGTCCGAATCATGGACAGCAGTCGGAGTAGCACAGATTGTAGCTTGTTCGGGATAAGGGACAGGAGGAGAGGACCGGGCTTTTGGTCTACATAGTCTACGTTACTGCGGTATTTCTATATTGCCTGCGCTTTGTCTAACCCATAGTGGTTGATTCTTGAATTGCATATTCAAGTGAATATTCATATTCAGAATATTCATGATTGATTATAGTAGTCCTAAATATTCATGAATACTCATATTTAGCCGGATATACTACGGCGTACATATATCCTATATAAGTATACAAATGCTAGCTCTTTCTTTATACAAGATAGTATCTTTAATAGGATAGAAACGTATAGAAGTAATTAATATAGGTAAATAGCTAACTATAGGTAAATAGCTAACTATAGTATTCTAGTATATAATACTAATAGTTTAGATATTGGACTTAGAGCCTAACTTAGAGTAAGAGTTATAGACAATTAACTAGTCTACGTAGGCGTTAGTATCTAATATCCCTTCCCTTATCTATAAAATTATAAACTATAACTCTTATAGAAGGAATTATATCCCTTAAGAAATTTTAAATAAACAATATTCTTATTAATTACTACTAAAATTAAATAACTATTATCTAATCTACTATTTAGACTACTACTATAATCCAACTAACTATCTAAACTAGTAAAATATTTATTCTTTTTACTCTTTTTTATACTAATTCTAAGTATTTACTTAAATATTCTAAATTGAATATTCACTAATTTGATTTAAGGGTCCAGAATCGATTATTTAGGAATCAACCACTATGGTCCAACCTTGTAAAGTCTGTAGGTATCAACTTAAAGACTAAAGTCCATTTGTTAACAATCTGCCCACGTAATTAGGATGAGCCAAGTCTTACTTGGGTTGAATCCTTGCACCACAACCTCGTATCCTCGCTCAATTTATTGCTTAGCCTGAGCTTCTTTCCACTTCTTTCCCTCCTCCTTCAACTTTCGATCATCATCTCTATCAAGCGGCACCTGCGGCATAAGCAAAAAGCTCAAGCAGAAAGCCAAAGCCGCCAAAGATGCTCCGATGAGAAAGATGATTCGAAAGCCTTGCCTGTACGCCGGAATCATGGTATGCCGTATTTGATCAGCGCCTGCTGTCGAGCGATTTGAAAGATATGTTTGAGGGGACTTCAGAAGCGCTGCTGTATCTTCCGCGTCAAGATCAAGAGACCGCACAGCAGCGCCAACGAGGTTATTGAGAATGGTGCCAGCGACAGCTAAGCCAATGGTACCAGCGAAATTGCGGATAAAGTTTCGGAAGGAGGTGACGGCGGCCATGTCTTTCCGATGGACTCCGGCTTGTACGGCGATCAAGGCTGGTTGCAACGTGTTACCGCATCCGATGCCAGTCAGGATGGCATACCCAACGTGTTTGCCTAGGCCATCATTGGCGTCCAAGGTCGAGTACAGTCCGAGACCGATGGCCCAGCAAGCCCAGCCAAAGAGTATTGATTCACGATAGCGTCCGGTCCAATGCACTATGAGGCCAGAGATGGTACTCGCAGCTGTCTGCAGAAGTGTGATGGGGAGAAGAAGGGCAGCAGAGCGTACGACGGAGTAGTTGTAGACAATCTGGTAGAAGGATGGAATGTAGTACATCTGGACCAGAAAATTCCAGCCATTGATTGCCATGGTAAGACAGGCCCCATTGACGATCCTGGCCTTGAAAATATGCAGAGGCACGAGAGGGTATCTCGGGCCTTTCCATTGCCAGAGGCCGAAGCCGACAGATACGCAAACCCCCACGACGAGTGTTGCGACAACGTGAGCAGAAGTCCAAGGATATGCTGCACCACCCCAAGTCAGAGCAAGGACAACGAGGGCGGTTCCGGCAAGCGCGAGGAGAGCGCCAAAGAAGTCAATGGCCTTGAGCTTCAGCTTCCAATCTCCTTCGACTTTCTTCAACGGCATCAAGAAGACAGCACAAGCAGTCGTCAACAGCGTGAGAGGCAGATTGAGTCGGAAGATCCACCTCCAGCCATTTGTAGATGAGGAAGCCAGGGCGCCACCGATGATTGGACCGATGCCGTGAGCCAGGGCGACAACGCTGCCCAGGATGCCCTGGTATTTCCCTCGTTCGCGCAAAGGCACGACATCGCTGACAATTATCTGCGCCACAGTCATAAGTCCACCTCCGGCAATGCCAGTCAAGGCACGAAATACAATGAGCTGGGTTGACGTCTTTGCCAGTGAAGAGCCCAGGGATCCGATAAAGAAGATGCCCAGACCAACAAGCAGGACGACTTTGCGTGACCAAATGTCCGAAAGCCGGCCGTACAGCAGCTGGAAACACGTGGAGGTCCTGCGGCGAAACATGTCAGCCCGCCTCCCACGGGGGGTTTGTCTCGTTGCGTGGCTCTGTTTCCGGCTCACACGAAATAGGCGCCTGAAATCCACGCCTGCTCATCACCCGCGTCGAGGGCGTTACTGACGATTGTCAGACTTGCGGCGAGCGTTGTCTGGTCCATTAACGCAAGAAAGTCGACAGTTGAGCAGGCCAGGAAAATCTGGTTCGGGGTCAGTTCCGTGATCATTGATCGGCAGCAAATCACACATACGGTGATGATGGTTGACGGTGGCACGTAGTGCGTCTGCTCGTTGAACTCACGGTGCTTCCACTTCTCTTGTTGGTGATTGAAGTCGGACGTCGACGGTTCGGCGGAGCTGTCTTTCGAGGGTATTCCTTCTTCAAGCCGTGCCTCGTTGTCCATGGTCGTGAAGCGCACTGAGGTCGTAGGTGACGTGGGAGTTCGATGGGTGCAAACGAGGCTGCGGTCTGCGTATCATGTCTCGCGTTGCGGCCTCGATGGAGTTTTGAAGTGCAGGATAGCGGCATTCCATCAGCTTCTCACAACATGACCCAGTCCGAGGCCGGAGGATACTAGATACAGGAATCCCGTTGCCGATATGGTGTGCGGCAACTTCGGCAAGACGGCGAAAACGAGATTGATGTGTCATGGTTGCAGTCGCCAAGCCTGTTCCGTCACGGTCAAGTTCCCACACCAAGGTCTGGCAGAGTCTGCTTACTATTAGATGTTTTTAGCCGCACTTTCCATACAGGTTGGCTCGTACGAGTGTTGTCGGCCGCTCGGTCTTCGAATATAGTACTGTATAGCGCGTGCCTCTTGCCAAGATATCAAAGTCTCTTTCTACGCTCTGGCCTAGTATAGTGCCGCTGCTGTAGACTGCCTATTCGAGTGCTATAGACCTCACTAATGAAGCCGAAGACTCACTAATGAAGCCGAAGATGACAATCTGCTGTTCCTACTATTGTTGGCGACTAGCTTCGGCGCAGAGGGTGTTCCGTACGCGCGCTAGAAGGATGTCTTCACTAAACGGCTTACTTAAGTCACGATAGCGCTCTATAATAGTCTTATCGAATACAGTATAAAATTCTACTCTACTAGAAGACGCGTACGCGCTATACTCGTGACCGAGATGAGGTTGGAACAGGCGCCTTAATCAGCAACGCTATACTATAACAAGACGGCTCTCAAACCTACTATGGCCTAGAGGCTTCCCCGAACGGTCGAACCCTAGCTAACCGCCCGAGCCCTAGCATAACCCGAGCTTTTGATTAAGGATTTTGGCTATACAATAGCTTTACTCTATATGCCGCTGCATTCCCCTACCCTCTCTGTATTTGGAAGTAAGGAGCGACGTACCGGCAGCGACGTACCGGCCTAGGAGGCTTGCCCTCCGAAGCGTCGCCGGTACTCGAGCGGGCCGTAGGGCTACGTTTGCCTCTATATTAAATAGAGGCAAAGGTGCGGTGTTTAATTCGAATTGATTCAGTATTGATAGGCGGCTAGGGCTCGGGCGGTTAGCTGGCGTTCGGGGGATCCTCGAAGCTGCTATGGCCGCGCAGGCTCCTACGCGGCTATGACAACTTTCAACTGTTGTGACCTCCCCCCGGGACTACACCCGCACAGACAGTTGAGTGGTGACTACGCACAGACCCGTGGTCACAACTGGCTCAAATAGGCGTGCCGAAGTCGAAGGGTTGCGTAATTAGGCCTTATAGCCAGCAGTGGTGACCATAAATCCGCCGGCAAAAGGTCTCTAGTGTTGCTAGTTCTCGCTCAAACTTGCTCATCGAGTTTCTCGGGCCAAGCCTCCTGCTACCTGCTCAGAGGCAAGGCTCTGTCCAAGCCACTTACTTACGCCAGTCACACAGAAGATGCAGCTGTATGCAGTGTGGAAGGTGTTGCTTCGTCTCACGTGGCGCCGAAATGGCTAAGGGTAAGAAGGTCCAGGGTGCAAGCTTCTTTCCATATTGACTTGACCCAGAATGCTACCTTGACAATCCCCATTCTCTCCAATAGCGGATTGTCGTGAACCCTTGCATCTGCGCGACTAGGAGGCATCGGCGTGGCGAATACCGTGAGTTCCATTACTGGCTTGAGGCGTGAGGCGTGAGGCGTGGGGCCTGTCAGCCGGGAGGCCATGCCACGACATGTCTTGTCTGTAGCTTGATGGAGCAGACGGGAATCACTAGAATGCTGTCTATAATACAGCACTCGCCCGACTTGCCATCTTCGTCCCCTCGAGAGAAAGTCACTTTTCCGCCCACACACAGTCGTGCAGACTTACCAATCATCATGGCAAGCGCCAATCCCCTCAACGTGTACACGGGCAATGATTCGTTCAAGAAATACTTCGATCCTGAATCAGCGCCACCGCTCCCACTGGTCGAGCTTCCGCCGCACCTCAATCCATACTATGATGATGGTGTCCGAATTTACGCCAAGATGATGTCTTGTCATCCCGCAAAGAACGTCAAGTCCATGCCGGCAATGAACCTGCTCCAGAAGGAGGTGGATCCAGAGAAGACCAAAACCATTGTCGAGTATAGCAGTGGGAGTACTGTAATATCAATGTCGATGGTTGCTAGGGTATTCCACGGCATCACAGACAGCCACGCCTACCTGAGCAACAAGACAAGCGAAGCGAAGCTACGCCTCATGCAATTCTTTGGACTGAAGTTGACCTTGTTCGGCGGACCCTCACAGCCAGAGCCTCTCGATGAACGTGGCGGCATCCAAAATGCTCGGCTGCAAGCACAGCGGTCAGAGTCGGTCATCAATCCGAACCAGTACGAGAATGATGCCAACTGGCAGTCGCACGTCAAATGGACTGGACCGCAGATCCTGCGGCAATTGCCTCAGATCAGTATCATCTGTGCCGGAATGGGCACTTCTGGCACAATGACCGGTTTAGGCACCTTCTTCAAGGAAAGCAAACCAAGTGTTTTCCGTCTTGGTGTATGTACAGCAGCCGGAGATCGTGTGCCTGGTCCAAGGTCATATGCGCTGTTAGCGCCGATCGAATTTCCCTGGAAGCAAGCAGTCGACCATGTCGAGCATGTTGGCTCTTTCGACTCCTTCTCACTGTCATTGCAGCTCTGTCGGAATGGACTATTGTGTGGACCGTCCTCAGGCTTCAACTTGCAAGGTCTCTTCAACCTCCTGGAGAAGCGCAAGCAGCAGAGCACGCTTACAAGACTTCGGAGCGACGATGATCTTGTTCACGCGGTATTCCTCTGCTGTGATCTGCCTTATCAGTATCTCGGTGAATATTTCGATAAGCTCGGAAAGGAAGCTTTCCCGCCGATCACCAACGAGTACCTCGCCAAAGTCGACAAGTACCGCTACGACGAAGCATGGGAGCTTTCGCCGTATGCCGTGCTACCGTTACAGGACGAACTCGTCCTTGATCTCCGCCGGCTAGCGGATTTTCGATATTTCCATCTTCCCTCCTCACTTCATATCCCGTTGGACTCTCTCGACAGCTCAAGTCCGAGCCCTTTTTTCGCACCGGAAGTTTTGTCCAGCCAATGGACAGAGCTTGAGTGTCTTTTCAGCCAATCTTTCTTGCGGTCTCAACTCGCCGGTCGGAAGCTGCTTTGCTTCTGCTATGACGGTGATACGGCTCGGGTAGCAACGAGTGTGTTGAGAGCAAAAGGCTTCGAAGCTTCCAGTGTCAAAGGAGGTTTCCGCGCACTGATCGAGGCACATCCGTCACTCAGTGGCCTTAAGGAGGCGGCAGAGGGGAACAACCACTCAGTAGTGTTGAACAACACCGAGAAGAGAGCCGGTTCGCCTGTGGTGGCCACAACGGAGAAGCGGGCCGACTCGTTGATGGACGAGTCGAGCGATAGAGCATTGACCGATAGTGATGACAGCGACGAGAAAACCGAAGGATTCCTGGAGAGTGATTTGGAATGATCTCTTCTTCAGCTCAGTCGTCTGCATGGCTCTTGGTCGCCAAAAGTTTGTCTTTGAAGCATAGGACAGTATGCTTTTCCGATGGTTGGCAGCTCCTGATACCCAGTATTGCATATAACAACTCGTGCTCCATCACATCAACACCTTTCCAAATGCCGTTCTCAGACCTCGTTCGCCGAGCCACGATTCCAGCGCCTTCATGTCTCCGCGATTCGATCTTTCTCCTCTCTTGTCCAGCTGATCTGTGATTTCCTGCATGCCTTCGAATGATCTCACCACATCTTGAGTCTCACGGTATCGCTCCGAGACCTTCTTGTGCTGGCTAGGAATGTCACCCCACGACTCCGTCTTGATAAACTTCATGTAGTCATCAATGTCTTGAGCACCGCCTTCAAGGCAAAGAATGCCAGGCTTTCCTGCCAGAAGAAAGCCGGACAGTCCGTAGCCAGGCCCGTACTTGACTATGTCGTCTCTTTTCTCGCGTGTGCTGATCGATGGAAAGTAGAACCAGACTCGCACGATCGGCTGCGAAGAAGCGTTCGCTACGGAAACGCTTGACTCTTGGCGTAAACTGAGAAGATCGCGCGCCTGCTCTCTGACGTGCTCGATGGCAGACAAGGTATCGTCCTCTGGCATGCCATCCACCACCTGTGCGAGCTCTGCCTTGGTCAGCCAATCTGGCTGTCGTACTCTCACCTTTAGCGGCGGGGCTTCTGCAGCTGTGGTGTCTCGTGTCAGCGGTACTTCGATATATATAGACATTGACCGCGATTTCCCGAATCCATGTAATACTTGCAAGGTGAGTGTTAATGAAACAGCTTCCGGAAGCCTTGCCGGTGTTGCAGTCTCAATGCCTTCACAGCCTTGTCTCAAACTGCCAATCAATTGCTGGTTGTCATCGTCTATACTGAGCTCATCCTGCCCGGGAAACATTGCTTGCAATAGGTCGATCTGATCCAGTTGGTAGGCCAGCAGATCGCAGGGCAGATACCCGACCGCCATTGTGTTCAGCGCTCAGCCCTGGCTGCACATGGGTCCGTATCGTTCGGAGTGTAGGTGGGAGGGAAGGGATGGTTCCAAGGTAGTGAGAAGACTAGATGGGAGCACCCTCCACTCGCATCCCTATCAATTGCTCAATAAGCGTGCATCTCCGGATTCCAGTATATCAAAGGTGTGAAGACTGTGTCTACTATCATACGCGTCATGTGTATGTTGGTGTACTTTTAAGAGACTTAAGAAAAACAACAAGGATCAATTCGTGACTTCGGTCTGAGCTCCGCCGAAACTCTCGTTCGCCTTCAAGCGTCCCACAACCTCACCTCCTCGATGGACATTGTCATGTCATTCACAACAATCGGGCGCCTTTGCTTGGTCACATCTCGGCATGTGAGAGCGGCGCTCAGACTCAGATTCGGCTGCAAATACATCCGGCTGCACGATCATGGTAGCATCGGCCCTCTCGCAGGCAACTGCCCCCATGCTCCCGAACTCTATCGAAGCCAAAGAGCCGAATCAATATATCACTATAGCGCGCATGCCGGTTGATAAATGGAGCAGGTTGGTTTAGGCTTTCTCCAAGTCTCGGGCGTATGGCTTGAAATGGCTCGATGCTCCCTATAGCGTTATAACTGAGCGGCCAATACTTGCATTTCTTCGAGCTTCGAATGCTGGCTTCTCTCATCTAAGAAGTAACTACGGTTGATCGTAGCACCTCTTTGATCAAGCCTTTACCAACTAATTGGCTTCCGAGAGCCAGACATGTCAATGCCGCATGTCGCAGAATGAGTTAATATGGACTTATCAATTGTCTCCGTTGGCCATCTCGCACGGACATTGCTTCAAAGACTAGCCGAAGGAGACTATCTGGACAGTGAGACGAGGCATCTGATACAGGATGCCATGGTGAGCGACATTGAAAGATTATCGATTCGATCACAACTCGATGAGGAACTTGCAGAGGAACAGCGATGCATTGCAATGAACATTCTGACGGCATATCGATGCTTCAATGTTGAGGATGCTCTGCAGATGAACAAAATCTTCGAGCATCGTACGTCAGACTGCGTCCAGGTAACGCTTCCAAGAAGTGCTGGAACACCCGACCGCAACAACAAGCAGTACAGAAAGTACTTGCAAGACCTGGTTCTGAATGATCTGGCACCATTCAAAGGCGAAGTAAGCGCACACCCAAGACTCGACGTTGTCCGCCAGTATGAGAGCTAATACTGACCCTTTGTCCAAGATCGACATCGTCCAGCCTATCATCAGTGATGCCAGTGCCCGAACAGTTGTCGCGAAGGTGCACGGCCAAGTGCATGCCGAAGGACGTTCGACCATTCATGATCACACAGTCTGGTTCCTCTACTTCACAGAAGATCGGGACAAAGTGTGGAAGATCGAGGTGTGGGTTGACTCCAAAAAGGCTTACGAATTCCAGCAGCAATTGGCTGAGTGGCACAAGAAGAATGCAGGATCGAATTCTAGTTCAGCAAAGCAAACGGACGCACAAAATGGAAAGCCGAAGTAGACGTCATTGAATGCGAGCTGGAATAGTAGCTATCTGAAGCCGTGCAAAGCGCAAGCACCAAGCACACTTATGAAGACAAGATCTCAAGGAACACGTTTCAAGGCTAGCTCTGGTCCAAAGTTTGCTGTCGATTTCCGTAAACATATCACACACATCTATCCCATCCTTACCCTCACGTCATATTCCTACAAAGTCACCGACCTCACCGAAAGAGATCGATCGAGAGTACCACACCTCTCTACAACAGCATAGCAGCCCGTGTTCCAGCCACAGCGCCAACCACATACAACATCGTCTTAACATAGCTCAATCTCGTCCACTTCGTCAACAACTGTCTCGCCTCCAAATTCTGCTCCGTCTTCAACTGCAATTCCCGATCCTCACTAATTTCCAACAACCTCTTCACACTTCCCCACATGACCAATCCCGAGTAAGGTATCGCGGCGAATGTCGCTAAAGCCGCGATCAAATGTAATCTTTGAATCTGTTCTGATCTGGAATTCTGCCACAATATCGCTGATGCGGCGGAAGATACGAGGACTGTAGGGAGGACTGTATATAAGCCGGATTTCATTATGCGCTTGAAGATCGCGCTTGATTGTTGTGGAGAGAGATCTGCGATTCGAGACGTCGTGTTTTGGGAGGTTGCGAAGGAGTAGCCGGCGAGGAAGATTGAGGTTGCTGGTGCGAGCCAGAGGGCGTGTTGGGTGAATGAAGAGGAGGCCATGGTGACAGGCGTGGATCTGATGCGATTTTGTAAGTAGAAGGAGTTGAGGGTATGCAAGCTCTCAAGCGTTCTTGAATGAGTGTAAGAAGTAATTCTAGCAAAATGTTCAGAATGAGTACTACGTTGATTATTATGAAAGAGGGTCGGGAGAGCTCCGAACGGGGGCTGATGTGGAAGAGAGGAGGCTACGGTACGCCACAGCGCGAGTTGGGACAGAAGTATTCTATACAAAGGCATCTAAACTGTAAACACGAACAAGAATATACATCTGAACACCACTGGGACTTTGTGTGGAACCTGGTCTCAGTGTCGATTTATGTTATTCAACTATTCTTCTCGGAAGTTTCAAGCATATGGTGACTGGCCCGTTGGGAATGGCACATTCGAGAAGGAGGCTATGAAACGACCCGATCACTACGGAAAGCAAAGGCATCGTTCAAGACCGAGGCTCCGATCAAAACCTCGCGGAGAATCCACTTCCATAATCCGGACTACTCACTGCCAGCGTCAGGCTATGTTCTCGTCACCGCTGCTCACTGGAATCAGAGTGACGAACTTCGAGACCTAGTGTCATTGGAAGCCATGCCCATCTGGACCTGCACAGCGGAATCGATCATTCAGCCTGTGCACTGTTTTATCGCAATGTGCTCGTCGAGTGTGGATTCAAGAATAACTTGATCGAGCTCGTCAGCTTCGGCACGAGAGCAAGAGTTTCATGGTAATTGGCCTGATAATGCGGCGCTGCCAGACATCTGTACGAGAACGTCTGACCCGGGTAGATGCCCAAGATTCCGCCGCGTTGAGGCAGTCAACTTGGAGCGCTGCAGACATCGAAAAGGTCAAAGAACTGAAGATTAAAGGCATGCCCATTGACGCATGATCAGGAGGTTTGGCCTTCACTCCCGCCGTAGTTTCAATGGACGTAAACGTGGACCAAGCGAGCCGTGGAAACGCGAAGAGCCTCAGTCATTGCTCGACCTACAAGCTCTGATAAGAATTCCATTGAGATAGCCCAACGATTAGACAGGAGTTTTTCGAGCGTTAAGAGTCGCATAGCATCCGGGAATGCTCCGAAGACGATTATCTAGATACACCGAGTAGGAACAAGGCATTCTGCGGTATTTTCTAAAGCGATGAGAGTCCTTCAAGGCCATTCAATCGGTGCTGCCTAGCCGCTCAATGAAGGCATTGCGTAAGCAAGCGGCCACGATGGGACGTTACATGCCCTGTCCGAAGGCGCCTGACGGTTACACCAAGGAGGAGAATGCCATCCTGGATTCGCACCTCTAACGCGGAGCCAACATTAAAGCGATGCAACCCGCACTGCCTACACATTCAATAAGGGCACTGCGCAAACGAATCAAGGAACCTGCCTATACCAGCCCGTTCAAAAGGCGACCGTGGACCGAGCACGACATAGCTACTTTCACAACACTCCATGCTACAGGGCTGACCTTTGCGGAAATAGCGAAAGAGTTGTCAGGGCGTACGACCTTGGCTTGCAGGGATGAGGCCGCCAGACACTTATCGCAGCAAGACAGCCACGATGACAAGCGTTAACACCAGTACACGAAAGCCTGATACTGGTATGCGCGCGAAAGTCTGCGTTCGAAGAAACCGGAATTTCAAGCTGAGAAGCCCTATGAGTGCTCAGAGCAACACCCAGTATGGTCTGCGATCGCTGCTTGCTTGACATGAGAAGGCCCAGCCTATACCAAGCTTGAGACCTGGCATCTGCATTCGCGTCACCTTCTCCATGCTTTCCGTCCTCGCCTACGGCGTATACCGTATCGAGAGCACAGATAGGCCCAAGTTGGGTACGACACGCTTCGCTTGTCGATTATAACTCACATATATGGTGAGCTGCAACACCGCAGCGACGATGCCAACCGTCACCATCACAATCATCGTGCGAAGTCCATCATGGTAGCTTGGAACGATCAGCAGCGACTTCAAGTCTTTGTAGCTGGAGACTCACAATGGCCTGTCATCCGCTCGAAAGTACTGGGTGCCGACCATCAGACCACTGATGGCTGACATCACCCACATGCTGGAAGCATCAGCAAGTTGTGCGAAATTTCTCGATAATACACCCTTACGCGATCGAGATACTTCTTTCTCGTGCCTCATGGCAGTTGAGCTGGACCCAGGAATTATGAACTGGATGATAGCCGACCGCAAAGGCGTTGACAGCAGTCCACAAGCCCCACCTCGACCATCTCCCAACATGTGGATGGACTTGTCTTGCCACGACGAGCACTATCAGGTAGCACGTCTGAGCTGCAATGACGCTGCCTCCTCGGCGGTTTGTTCGATCACTGATATAGCCAAAAACGAAGACAACTAAGAGAGCCATCGAAGCTCCCACTGCTGCCAGAGCATTCGCCGCGATTCGCTTGAAGCCTAGAGACCTGCGAGAGCATGTAAGAGAGCCATCTTCAAGCCTACGATACATCTGCAGCACTGACATTATGATGGAAGGTGTGTAGGTAATCAAAGGTGACCAGGTTGAGAAAACTGCAAATGTTGACACAAAATGCGGCCAACGCCGCCAATGGGAGACTGTTTTCCATACCAGGCGCAGATCTATTGGTTGCGAGAACCGCCTGGACGGGTCCTCTCCTTCGAGTCGAGCGCGAAGCGCAGCTTTATCACAGGCACTGAAACGCATGTAGCCAGGTCCAATGAGTGGCCTCGGATCATCCGGGCTTCCGGGTAAACAGATCACCATAATGGCAGCAATGAACATCGTAAAGAGACCCTCGACCACTCGCAGTCAGCATTCGGCTTTCAGGAGACAGCTTTCCGACGACTTACGCAAAAACAGCCATTGCCATCCTTTGAGCCCTCGTCGGCCATCGAGCTCCAAAATCCCTGAGGCCAGAAGAGGGCTTATGGCATTGCCACCGAACATGCCGAAAAAGAACACGGATATCCTTTTTGCCAATTCACGCCGTGTGTACCAATTGCTCAGTGTGTACGCTGCACCAGGAATGTAACCTGCTTCTGCAAAGCCCAACATCAGTCTTGCCACCAAGAACCCTATACGATTCTCTACAAAGATCTGCAGCGTGGCGATCAATCCGAACAGGCAGACTTGTGCCGAGATCCAGACTCTGGGTCCAAGACGTTGCAACATCAAATTCGCCGGAATCTCGAGTAGAACAATGCCCATGAACATGAGCTGGTTGCCGAGGTTGATTGTGTTCTGATCGACGCCGATGTCTTTCGCAAAGCCACCAGTCAGAGCTGACGCGAGGTTCATTCGGTCGAGCTGGAACACGAGAAGTCCGAGGACGAGGAGTGAGAGCACCGATAGATCGACTCTACAAACGACATTAGCCACGTCTCGCTGAGAATCACAACTGGGCGGAGGACTGCGGCGCGAGACGCACTTTCTTCTGGCACGTTTTACATTTGGCGACTCAGGCTCTTCTATTGCGATCTCGCCTTCTTCAAGCTGCGGCAGTCCAGAGCTATCGGTATCTCCCGACGTCTTACCACTGGCATTGATCTCATGCGCTACATGCTCTGAATTGGACTTCAATTTCTCCACGGTCTCGATCTCGATGGGGGACATTGTCGCACGACTAGCATTACGATACCGCTCGCATCTTCAAGTCGTTGTGGAGACAGCATCAACTGCACTGCTTATGGCCTTATACGCTCTCTTCCAAGTGCCTGGGCAGCACGTTGGTGGAACACGGTTGTTGGAAAAGACAAGGATTATGTATCACACCATCGTTTGCACCATCGCATCCTTACTCTTTGCTCCGAACATGTGGTACCCACGCAATCGCCTAGCCAATAGTGTCTCCTACCCAAGACCGACCAATAACTACCGAGCAACTCGACATGTTCATGCGCCCTGCTGGTGAAAGGTTATATTCATATATCTTGAAGCAGATCGGCTCGTCGGCTAGCTCGGGATTGGATGTATGAGAGTATCACTCTGGTGAGCATCTCCAATCGCGACATCGATCGTCAGAGAACGCTTCTGCCAGCTTCGAGCAACGACAGTGAAATACTGTCGAGCGCGAGCATGGTCAGACTTCCAATCAAGAGAGTTGCAGTAATTGGTGCCGGCCCAGCTGGTGCCATTACCATTGATGCGTTGGTACAGGAGAAGACATTCGATCTCATTCGAGTTTTCGAGAGACGACATGAGGCTGGGGGATGTTGGTAAGCCGTTCTACGTGCAATGGGCCCTATAGCCCATGGCTGATGCTGTCCAGGAGCGGCGATGATCGGTCACCACCCGCTGTCTCTAACATTGCCAGTCTTGGAGATCGAACAGCTGATCCGGCACTGACATTACCGAAGACACTGCCAGCCCTACTGCCAAAATCTGATCAAACAAAATTTGATGAAGCCACAGTTTACCCATATCTGGAGACAAATGTCATCGCGGATGCTATGCGATACAGCCAAGAACCTATCCCCACAGAAGTCAGCCACCTGTCTCGGAATCTGTATGGCGATCAGTCGCCTTATCGACATTGGAAAGTGATGCGACAGTACATCCATGGTCTCATCAAACGAGATGGCTACGAAGATCTAGTCTCCTACAACACGAGCGTCGAGAAGGCTGAGAAAGTCGGATCGCTCTGGCATGTGACCCTTCGAAAACCAGGAAAGGAATTTGACTACTGGTGGCAAGAAGAATTCGACGCCGTGGTCGTTGCAAATGGGCATTACAATGTTCCATACATTCCTCCTATTCCGGGTCTCGATGAGCTGGAGAAGCTCAGGCCTGGTAGTGTTGTTCATAGTAAGCATTTCCGAGGTAGAGATCGATACATAGGCAAGGTTAGTCAGATGTCCCGATCGATCGAGGTCAATCGTTTCACTAATACCTCCCAGCGCATTGTCATCGTAGGTGTCTCCGTATCCGCAGCAGACATCGCCTTCGATTTAACATCCGTCGCCGCCACCCCAGTCCACGCCATCACAATAGGCCACAGACCGAATCTTTACTTCGGTGATGAGGCTTTCAATCATCCGTTGATTCAACGACATCCTTCAATTAACAAAACCCAAGGCCGTACCGTGCACCTGCAAGACGGCACTCAGATCGACAATGTTGACCACATAATCTTCGGGACAGGATACACCTGGACGATCCCATTCCTATCACATAGTGTCAAAACTCGACATAATCGTGTTCCAGATCTATACCAACACGTCGTCTGGCAACACGATCCGAGTTTACTTTTCGTTGGAGCTGTTCACGCAGGTCTCACGTTCAAGGTCTTTGAATGGCAGGCGGTTTATGCTGCAAGCCTGCTGAGCGGACGTGGCACTTTGCCGAGTCTGGATGAGATGCGGAAGTGGGAGGAGGAGCGAATTGCGAAGAGAGGTGATGGGCCGAGATTTGTGCTTGTGTATCCGGATTTTGAAGATTATTTCGAGACGCTGAGGAGATTGAGTGGCGATGGAAAGGATGGGAAGGGAAGGAGATTGCCGAAGTTTAGGAGGGAGTGGTTCAGAGATTTCATGGATGGACATGAGTTGAGGAAGAGGATGTGGAGGAGATTGAATGAGGAGGCTAGGTGTAAGCTGAAAGGCGATGAGAAGAAGGAGAGGGCTCGCTTGTAGACAGCTCTGGAGTCGCCGTGCCCATGGAGTCAGTTGTTGTGATGTTCGTCGTTCTCGTGCTTTGTGGACTCCTCAGGAGGACGATGTGCTGAACGACGAAAGATATTCACACGACGAAGACGAAACACTGACATCTCTTCTCCGTAATTCTAGAGGGCCATCATGGCAAGTGGTTCTTGCTGCCTTGCCTCATCGCGGGAGATCATCTCTGGCCTCCCGAGACAGCTACTTGGATATTCGTGCGGGACACTCTCAAATTGACGACGATTCGGAACGATTCGGAACCGTGGAAGTCGGTGGCCGACCCGATCTGGATGATTTCGTTATGTTCCATACGCTCGTTTGTCCTTGCGTTATAGCTTCAGCTAGAAGGCTAGACGAAGATGTTTGCGATTACGCCGCTTGTCGAACTCTCATGGCGATGTCATGGATGCAAAGCAAGGTATGCAAACATACTGCCTCCACGCGAGACTTCAAACTCCACAACACATCGATGGAATCGAATCTATATCAATTCAGCCAGGACCTGAAGGATCTCGTTTGGCTGGCGTAAGCTTCCATTCTTACATGCATGATCTGCTTTGCCTGACGCTAAGCGGTCAATGGCCAGCTGCGCCCTGGCTGCGCTTCAACGTTGACATTTGGCGAGGCTGGGAAAAGACGTCAGCACAGGCGTCCAAACTGTCGCGTCTGTTCACAAGCACATGGCAAAGATCACCGCAACGGCGTTATGAGCTGCGGCGGAGTTGGTCTTACGGCTATTTGCATCGTCAGGCTGCCCTACCAGCCACAAAGCTTCGCAACGCGGATCCACAATCCGCTGCGATGTATATCTCTGACAGCAGCACATTTGTTTGACGCATTTGCTTCAAGCGTCAAGAACCTCATCGACTCAAAGCAAAGCCTCCCGAGACAAGACGATCGTTACAACAACAACAACACCAACAAAGAACATAATGTATACCATCACTAGCCTCATTCTGGCCTTCGCTGGCACCGCACTTGCTCAGAACCCTCGCTTTGGCAGCCCAAACAACGGAGAGTGGTCGTCCTGGATCACAACCGCTACCTCCACCTGGACAGTAAACTCTACCTGGTCCACAGACTCAACATGGACACGGGCAAGGCCAACCACCTGGAGCTCGTCTGCCACAACTAGCACACCTGTTTCCTCTACTTGGTCGTCAAGCACGACGGACTCTCCATCCAGCACCTACGACTTGACATGGTCATCCGCTACGTCCAGCTCATGTACCCGGTACGCCAACACAACTACCGCTTCCAACTCGACACTTTCCACGACTTACTCCACTGGTACTGCAGTCAGTAGTGGTGTCCTGCCTGGCACGACTGCTGGATCAAACGTCACGCTTTCCACAACATTGACTCCAACCATGACTCCCACCGCCTCACCATCCAGCACCAATGATGCCGGCAGTGTTGCGGGCAGTATGGCACTCGTTGGTGCTATTTTTGCAGTAGCTTTCGCTTTCCTTGCATGAGCTTGGATCTGAGCGGAAATTTCCTTCTTTGGGTGATGGGAGTATTGAAGCGAGGCGTTGAGGAGAGGAAGCATCGAGCGCATGATGATATGACGTTCTGCAGCAAGAGTCAAATATTTTCGGTTTCTACAGCACGATGCGCATATCGTTGATGGCGCTCTGCGACGCATGAATTACTCCACGATAGAACAGATCAATTACCCCGAACATCATAGCTTTAGGCTTTTGGACGACTCGATTTTTCATACCGTATCTGCTCCTCTCCTGTCTTCTAGAAGATGTTGCGGAAGCATTTTACTCGTGCCTGCTGCACTACACCGACGGCAACCTGGTTCAGCTGTCTGACTCGCGCGACCCTTACCTAAGCCAACACCAGCTCTGCATTCCTGCGATGCAAAGATGAAGCTGTACCTCAGATGTCAAGCTGAATGCGTGCGTATTTGATGATGTCTGCTAAGTCTTCATATGCCGATGTGCTCGATGCGGTCTGTCTTGATCATCGCGATCTTGGTCTGGCATGATAGAGGGAGGGGACGGAGGACACGCGTTACTTCTCTGGGATTGATTCTCCTGCATGGTGTCTGTGATACCCGCGTCGTAATGCACTTGATAGCATGCTATGCTTGCTATTGGTCTCATTCTTTCTTCTTGTTGATCCTTGGCAGCGCAAGCCAAAGCAACCAGCATACAGCCATGAGTGCCAGCACAATCGGCTGCAGGACCTGTACACCTTTTGCCTGCGCGATGGCACCCACAGCGTAAGGAAAGATAGCTCCACCGCTGCCTCCAAAAGCAGCTGCAAAGCCAATGCTGGAGACGTGTAGGTGTTTCGGCAGTAGTTTTGTGCATGCCACGACAGCAGCTGGAAACATGGGCTATCGAGGATGTCAGCTTTTCGCATGAAGAGTGCATTATGTAGCCGTACTCACGCCCAAGAAGAATCCCTGGAAGGCTACGGCGACAGCCGAGACGTAGAATTGAGGTACAAGCCAGAAGAGCAGCTCCAGACCAACTGCGATCGGTAGGTAGATCATAATAGACAGCTTCTCGCCAATCTTCGGAGTGACGAAGCCGAGTACTATGCGGCCTACAGTCATCCCAAGCCAGAAACCAGTGGCAGACATACCGCTTGGGAACTCTGCGGCGTGTCGTACTCGAATCATGAACTCCACAATCCAGCCACCGAGTGCCACTTCCACGCCGACATAGCAGAGCAAGAATGAAGCGCAGAGCCAAGTTGTTCGGGCTGCTGGCATCTTGAATATAGCTTCTTTCAGCCTCGACCCTTCTTGACCCGACAACCTTGCATGCACCTCTCGATATTTTGCTCCAGTCTCGTACCAGAAAGCATGCAGCGAGGTGGCGAACTCGATACAAGCGAATCCGATCATACAGTAGTACCAGTAGTACCAGGGCAAATCCGCCTTGGTGATCATCGTTGTCGCGATGAGAGGCGCAATGGTCGCACCGGCTCCATAGAAGGCATGAAGGAAGCCAAGGATCTCGTTCGCGTTAGCCATGGCACCCATCCACGCATTCCATCCGGCGTCTTCCAACCCGTTGGCGAATCCTGCCAGAATGAACGCGACAACCAAGACGGGATACGGAGGATGTACAGCAATCACAATGTAAGCTATAAGATGGCAGAGAGGTCCGAGGAAGGCTATACCACGCTGTCCGAATCTCAGATGGATCATGTTGTTCATCAAAGCAGAAGCGACATAGCCGACAAACGGAGACAAGAACACCAGTGAGATGATGGCATATGGGAGATGGTAGTAGGTCTGAAGGTATGGGATGATGGCTCCATATGTCGCATCGTTCAGTCCCATGATAACGAACGCCCAGAAGCTTGCTGAAGACTTGTAGATGTTGCGCCGCGATTGATTCCATCTCTCGACCGGCTCGGTGGCGACAGTGGGTGACGGGAGGGCGTCAATAGGGCTTTGCTCTTCATCTGGTCTGTATGAGCCCAGGCTTCGTCCGGATAGAGATGGTCGTTTGCTCCTTGGTGAGTCCCGCTTCTGACTGACGGTCTCGAGCCCGATGGTTTCGAGCACGACTGTGGAAGAGGGGCCATGTCTGCCTGTCTCGGGCATGCTGAAATTCCAAAGTCGCCTGTAGTCGGCCGTAATCGAGATGTACTGGGAAAAGCAGAGTGTCCTTTCGTCGTTATGTCTGGGCTCTGAGAGTAGAAGAGAAGTGGCGGAACGAGGGAAGAGACCGGGACTGTTGAGCGGGATTGCCAGATGGGGCAGGACAGCTCAACGGAACAGCTCCATGTATGTACAATATTCTATACCTTGCAATTTAGAGCAGTGCTTCTAACTGCACTCACACCTGCCGCCAGCCGAGGAGAAGTATCTGGTTGTATTTCGTAAGAAGGGATCTGTCCATCTGGCGGGACGACCCCAGTTCGGGAAACGAGGCCCGCCGGCCCGGTCAAAGGAGGTGAATGACTCTCTGTTGTTGCTGTGACACAAGCGGCTGGCACGTGAATGTATTTTGACAGTCAAATTGCGTGTCGATGAGAAGATAGCACAACATCCGCTGAACCAGAAGGTGAGGTCGCAAGAGTAGGCAACGTTGGTGGAGCCTGGAATTGAGGATTGTTGCACATGACCGAAGTCTGCCCAGTCACATGACTTCTTAGCCGAGGTCTGCCCAGTCACGTGACTGCAGAATTTTCTCAGCTATATCTTAATGGTATTAGATAGAGACATAGAACAATCCAATTAAATAGTTTAAGCGCTCGACAATATAGTATTATATAAGTAATCTACTACGCTAAGCGTAATAGTTATAAGCCCGGATTTTCCGTAGTATTAGAGACTTCCTTAGTAAGAAAACAAGACAACTAAGAAAACTATCGAATCGATAGTATTAAACTACAAGTCTATAGGTCTATAGTATTAGTAATAGCCTATATAGTAGTAACTCCTCGCCTTAGCGGAAAGCTCATTATCCTCTATAGACCTAATAAATAGGACCGCTAGATTGAGTAGACTAAGACTTATCTTACTAGGTATAAGACCTAGATCTACGTAGACCCGTATATAGATACTCCTAATAAGCCTATTTAACTAGTCTTTATAACTATAGATCGTAATAGGCTTATACTAGATACTACATACTAGTTAGGGGTCAAGATTAAGAAGGAAATTTATAATACGGAGTAGAGCGAGTTTAATAGGTTTAGGATAGGTCGTAGTAAGACAATTGTATATCTAGTAGAGGTAGTTAATATCCGCTACTATTTAGATATTACTAATAGTAGACCTAATACAAGGATACTATCTCTATAACTAATCCTTACTCGCCTAAAGGATAAGCTAGTACCTAATACCTAGTAGTAGAGAACTACTATTAATAGGGACCTATATCGCCTTATCGCTTCGAGATAGGTAAAGGACCTAGAGCAATAGTATAAGGAATAGCTAGACTTGTATAAGATTATGCAACGTACAAAGCATAATAAACTAAACAATATAACGGTACACTTCTATATAGTAGTAGCTAATATAGACGAAACCTACGGCAAGGGGCTCTACATAATATACTAAGCATCCCCTAATTCTAACTACTTTTATTAGCTAGTTAGTATAGTACGCGAGTACGCCCGAAATATGCCTAGTACTACTAAGCGAGGGTCCTCATTTAGTATTGTCTATAAGGTAGACTTAGGTAAAGCTAATACTACCCTATAGGCTACTAATAATAGTAAGGGGAAGCGCCCTACTAGTAGCAAGCGAGGCAAGTCATATACTAAGCTTACTAGTATTAGTAAAAAGAAGGCCTATAAGAGCCGTAGTAAATGTACTATTGTTAATTATATACTACGTAAGAAGGTTAATAAGAGGGATAAGGACAATAAGTAGCGTAGCAAGATAGCCTTCTTTAAAGGCTATCTACGCAAGAATAAGAAGTTTTGCTAATAGTAAGCTAAGACCTTTAAGGATCTACTCGCTATTAAGATTTAGTAGTAGTATTATAGTAATAGCATAGACGACGATGCTAGGACTAGCAATGGATCAAACAAGCTGTTAATAGCTTGTTTCTTTAACCGCTCTACTACTAGACTACCGCTAACTATCTATCTAGTTATAGCTACATCTAAGAAGAAGTAGTGTCTATTTAATACTCTAATGTACGACGGTGGATCTAACTATTACATTATCAATTACCCTAGCCGCTTTAACTTCTAACCTCTTATTCTACTAGTATATTTAACCGTAGTAACTAGTACTAGATACAATAAGGTTGTCGCTATTGGAATAGTAGTATTTATAGTAAAATCTACTAGTAGTAGGCTACTAGAGATTAAACTAAAGGAATGCTTGTATATACCTAACTTCTATACTAATATTATAGGAGGTACACTGTTCTACAATCGTAGGTTTAGGCATTAGGAAGTTGATAATATCCTATATAACCTACAATACAAACCCCTAGTTAAATTCATTAGACTAGATAATGGAATGCTATACTTTAATATTACGAGCGAAGTCGACGACATACTACTACTATACGAATAGCCTATTAACTCGGACAACAAGCCGTAGAAATACCCCTTCTAACTAGAAGACCTATACCTATCATTATACGTAACCGTACGCCGCTCTATACGCCTACTACTACTAAGGCAGCTTATACTCAAGCGAATACACGAGGTGTTTAGATACCTAGGTATAGAAAGAGCTAAAGAACTAGTTAACAAGGTTAATAGAATAAAGCGAGATTATATATAGGACAATAAGGTGCCTAGAATACTACTATATCTAGTATACGTATAAGCAAAGGGCAAGAGGCTTATCTCACGTAGACTAAGGAGGCATAACGTATCAATTCTCACTCCCTACGGACATATTACTACTAATCTAATAGAGCTAGATCTAGCCTACAATAGTAACAAGTACCTATTTCATGTATATAACTTGAATACTAGCCTTTGTTAGAATATACAGTCTAGTTAGTTACCTAGTAGGGGATGCCAAGCAGATTGGATTACATGATGATAATCATGTGACTAATCCAAGCTAACACCTTTTAGGTTAAACTCTAACCTATAGTAAATAACAACACACTTGCTGTTCCTACTTTAGCCCCTACTATTCCTTATAGCTTCTATTGTAGCTTATGATCCATTTATACCTGTCGGCCCTCCTTAGCTCGACAGGTTATAAGCCCGGGTTTACAACTACAAGGAAGAAAGACTAAAGTAGTACAGGTTACCCCTAGACCTATAAGTCTAGTCCTAGAAGGAAGAGGCAAAATAGGAGAGGGAGACTCGAGGTAGACCTACACACATTGTATAAAGAAGCCCTATGTATATAAGCTATGAAAGAACCTAGTAAGGCACACTTGGAAGTATAAAGGGAACAGATAAGCCTAAGTCTTGAGCACCTTTAGATAAGCCTTAGACTTAGCACTTAGTACTACCAATACCCTAACTTGTTAGCATACAGTTAGGAAGGACTTGAGGAAGTTATTAGCCTTATAGAGCCGGAATCTGTTCCAAGTTGTTAGTAACCTTCAAACTGTTATAGGCCTAGTAGAGCTAGGGATCTGCTAACCAAGGAAGACAGCTATCTAGAAACTATCATTTTCAGATTAAAGAAAGAGCTTGTTTCTAGAGTTTGTTTAGGTTTGATTTATAGAAGAAACTATAGATCAAGAAGGTAGAATTAGCAAGAGAAGGGCTATACTAATCTTAACAAGGGAGAATCATGAATTATGGTTCAAGATTATTAGGAT
>LFZO01001362.1:0-12299 GCA_001578225.1 Pseudocercospora musae | reverse complement strand
AACTTAGAGTAATGGTTTAGAAGGATAGAAATTTTCTTAAGAGGAGAAGACTTATTTTATACTATTCTAGAGAATAGTAACTAACCTATTACTACCAAATCCCAATACAAGACTATCTAGTAGATATCCCTATACTTAAGAGAAGATAATAAAGAGCTAGTTTTAGATATAACCTCTACAAAAGTAGTAAGGGCTATAGCCTTAAGGGACTAGAAGAAACCCTAGAGGTTTACTACTTATAAGTAGGAGAGGGGTTTATACAAACTATATAGTTAGGATAATTATATAATGATCTACTATCTATACCTAGAAATGGCAAGACAAATGATTTAGGTAATTGCAAACAATAAGCTTATAGATAATAAGAAGTTATTAGTAATAGTTATATATAATAAGGAGGGCTCTAAAGAGGAAGTAGACTAATCTAACTAGACTAAGAGTTAAGGGGAGTATTAGAAATAGACTCTCTCTACCTAGTTGTCTCTTAGTATTGTCTAGGCTAGCTAGCCTAATAAGGCCTAGCTTAGGAGCAATTCTCCTTTATCTTTGTGTTTATAGTCTTAGATAGACCTTTATCCTTTTTATCTACTTCGAATTAGGTCCCTTGGTATACCTACTCTCCTCCGCCTACGCAACAATGTTTAACATTCTCTATATTTTATATAAAATTCCTATATTAAGTACTTACTAAGAGAAAGGAGGATAGATTATTAGTAAGGTAGTAGTACGTTTTTTAGACTAATTCCCTCTCGAAGAAGTCTTCTAGAAGTCTATTAATAATATTTATCTTATTTACTAGTTAATAGAAATCCTCGAGACTATACTTACTAGTATTAACTATATATATATCCTTCTTTCCTTACTATAATATTATTAGACTTATTTATTATATCCTAAGTAGCTAGCGTATAGCTAGCGTATAGCTAGCTATATAGCTAGCTATAGGGAAGTACTCTTATCTTAGTCCGAAATTCGGTATATACCTCCTCCTATCGATTCCCCTATACTAAATAATACTTTTAAGTCTTTAAATACTTCGTAGTAGTAGTATTACTATTCCTAATTAATAGATACTTTATAACTAGTCTATAGAAATTATATATTACTACTAGCTAATTCTTAACCCTATTGAGTATAGTAACTATCCTATATATAGCTCCTTTAGTTAAATACTTCTAGATAAAACTATTCCTATCCTTACTCTCCTAATTAATAGGAAACTTCTAGATATTTCGTAGCCTCTAAAGTAAGGAATAACTAGAGCTTTTTACTATATTCTACTAGGTCTCTTAGACCTATTAATAAAAAGACTCGTAATATTCCTTCTTCTAGATAGAAATATTATTCTATTTATCGAAGATAGCTAGATTAATAACTAATAGGGCCCTTAATTAAGTATTCTCGTAAGAGAAGAGATTTCGTTAGACTATTAATACTAAAGATTAATAAGAATATTAACTATCTCTACTAAAGGACTAAGCCCCTACTAGACTACTTCTTCTTCGAATAGTCGATAGTAAGATATTATTTCGTCTTCCTAGAGGACTTTAGATAGATAGACTTAAAGCTCTATTATTTCCTCCTTATCCTTATAATCTAGTCTATACTCCTAATAACTATCTAGAGTATAATTGTAACCTTATTACTCGTAGGCTTAGTAATAAATTAGTATTTAGGATAGTAGGAATATTAAGGAGGTTAGTATTTAGAGGTATAGTAGCTTATAGATATAATAAAATAGTAACTTCGATAGTAATCTTAGGATTACTAACTAAGAGTCCTAACGAGCTTTAATAGTTAGATAGATTACTATCAAAGTAAGAAAGAAAGGTAAAAAGGTCTAAACTATAATATAAAATTATAGATAGCTAGGCACGAGACAAAATTTTAATAATATAGGTAGCTAGACTAGTAAGAAGAATAGAAATTCTAGGATATATAGTCGCGTACTTATAATCTTTATTTTAGTAGTTATATAAACTACTATATAAGCTAGTCTATAGCTATCTACTTAGTATCTTATATAACTATATCTTTAGTTATCTACTATACTCTAGCGCTATCTACTACTATATAAGTAGAGTATATATAGTCTATAGCTACTTATCCTAAGCTAAGATTTCTTCTATCTTTCGAATTACTAATATATATTATTTAGAGATACGTTAGCTTTAATATTCCCTAAGAGCCTAGCTTAGCTAGTATCTTATAGTACCTATTCGTCTCCTCTAGCTACTTCCTCTCGATATCGAAGTAATAATAGAGAGCTTTTGCTCTACTATATTCTAGATATACTATATCCTTAAAGTAGTAGTAGTAGAGATTATAGTTCTAAGGCTAGTAGCTAGGCTAATCTAAGCGAGGTATACTCCTAAAGTATAGTAGAAAGCTTTTATCCTAGATATTAATATTTCGAATAACTATATACTTAGTAAGAATATAGATTTCTTATAGTATAGGAAAGCGTCTCTAACTTAAAGCTTTCTATAGAATTATTAGTAATATCTAACTTTTTAGCTAGCTATAAAGGATATACCTAAACTCTACTATTTCCTACTATCTTTTATAGCTTTCTAATCTAGACCTTAGTCTTTATATTCCTCTTAAACTACTCAATTGCCTATAGCTTTCTCTATATTAAATAAATAGCCTTATACTAATATATATATACTATACGAAACTCGATATCGAGAAATTTTAAGTAGTAAAGCTCCTTAGCTACCTCTTATATCTTAGCTTTATAACTTAGAGTAAGAATATAACTCGCATTAATAAAATCCTGGTTCTTAGAATCTATAGATAGATCTTTTCTATCTAAGTCGCTCTATTTATACTATTCTATTAGATAATCGTTAAGTACTATCTCTATTAAGCTTATACTAGTTAAAATATCTACTACTATATATTTATTATATAGATCCTTCTTATCCTTTATCTTAATCTCTTTCCTAGATTATATTAGTATTCGATTAATAATAAATCTAATAAGGCTAGCTATATAGCTAGCTATAGTAATACTNTACTATTCTATTAGATAATCGTTAAGTACTATCTCTATTAAGCTTATACTAGTTAAAATATCTACTACTATATATTTATTATATAGATCCTTCTTATCCTTTATCTTAATCTCTTTCCTAGATTATATTAGTATTCGATTAATAATAAATCTAATAAGGCTAGCTATATAGCTAGCTATAGTAATACTTATCCTCTATTTCTCTACTATAAGAAGACTAATCTTAGGTTAGATAGCTTCTCTTCTTATTTAGCCTTACTTTTCTACTAAAATGTAGCTTTATCCTACGTAGGTCTCTTTTTCTACTTCTCTAGCTACTATTAGAATATAGTTTACTTAGCTCTTTTCTTCTTTCTTAAGACTTGTTTAGTCTTAGATATCTATAAGACTCGCTTTATATCTACTATAGTCTTTGTATATATAGAATACTCCTCTTTTATCTTACAATACTTTAGGCTCGATAAACGATTACTAGGTTTATTTTTCGCGTTATAGATATAGTTACTAAGCTTATAGTCGCCTTAATATAGTTACTAATTACTACTATATATAGTAGGCTAAGTAGAACACTTATCTCGAGCTATCTTATATAGTTATTATAGAATACTATATCGAAGTTTTCGTAAGGTAAGAATTAGTAATAAAGCTCTAAAATTTATAACGTAACCTATATAAGGTTTTTATAGTAATAGCGACCTAGGCGATAGGTAGATACTATAGAAAGAGTACTAAGTAGTACGAAAGTAAAGCTTCCTTTATATAGCTAGTAGTATAGCTAGTCTTTTTAGTAACGCTTATATAATCTAGGAAAAGTCTAGATTGTAACCTAAAATTAGTATAGGTCCTAGAACCCGAACCTAAACCAATCGTCTAGTTCCTACTAAGAAACCGAATCTAGACCTAATTTCTTAGATTATACCTAACCTACTAGGCTATCTACTACTAAGTCCTATTTAGAGCTAATACGTAATATTCTACTATATATATCTAATACTAAGCCCTTAGTCTCTCTTACTACTAAGCTTCTTAATAAGCTAGTATCTAAATGAGACTAGTCTACTTAAGAGGTTTCGTTTATTCTATTAGGTTATAATCTAGTAGATTGTTTATAATAATTCGTAAACCTCGACTATAGACTATAGGAAGAGTAACGAGTCCTATTTAGACTAAAGGACCTTAGTAAGGAATATCCCTAGTAGACTATATAAAAAACGATCGCGTAAAACGATCTATATAAAATATAGCGATAGGTATATATTACTTACTAATATATCGCTTTTCGAATTTACTACGAGATTTAATCTAGATTAGAATCTATCTACTAGACTAGTAGATAGAAATCCTAACTAGATTCTTTACTATATTCTACTATATCCTAGCGATTCTATAGATCTAAAATACGCGTAATACTACTAGTTTAAAGTTATATCCTACGTTACCTAGATAATCTATCCTATACTATTATTTTAGTTTCCTAGCTTAGCTATTCCTTATAATACTTAGATTAATATCCATCGAGAATTAAAGTACTAGAAGTTATAGTATCTAATAATTAGAAGGACCTACTATAGCTATCGAGATATAGAGAATAAGGACTTTAAGGATATATTTAAGGAGAAGTATCCTATTATAGAGGATAAGGAGGCTATCTTTAACGAGATTAGAAACGAGTATCTCTTTAATAATATTAGGATTTCTAAAGATTACGAGTTAGGATAGTAAGTATAAGACCTTATAGTAGACTCGAGTCCCTATTATAGTTATTATAAAGACTCTATAATAGAGATTTATAGTCTACTAGCTTAGAATAACTATTAGCGTTAGTTAAAGGAAAGTTTAGATTCAAATCTAGATATAGAGTCTTAGGCCTCTAGTATATATTTAATACTAAACCCTAGGCAAGTACTTATATATAGAGTATTTATCGAAAACTACGAATAGTTCCTTTTAGAATTTCTATATAGAACTCGTCTAGGGGCGCCTACTAACTCGGTACGCGCTCTATAGCTATTAATTAATCTTAATAGCGAGGTAGGTACTAGGAAATTATATAGAATTAAGTTACTCTTAGCTTATATCTAAGTCCTCGCTTAGTATACTTTATATAGTATGTTAAGCCCTATTATAAGACTTATATCTACTAGGATAGTAGCGTATAATATTAATAGCTATACTATTTACTTCCTCCTTAATCTTCCTATCTAGACTAATCCTATCTTAGACGATCTTAGAGAGAAGGCTAGAAAGACCTACTACTAGTAGCTAGAAGGAGTATATTTTATAGTTATTAATAAGAAGTCTATACTTAGTATTCGTCTACTAGGCTAGGTTAATTAGCGTTTATTTAAACTCTTTCCTAAAACTAGGGCCTATACTAACTACTTTACTAGATTTAGTATTCTCTTAGTAGAGGACTTGTATTAGCTCCTATCTATCTTAGCTAGTCTACTCTTTACTACTAAGTATTTATTTAACGCTATAGATATATCTAGCTAGAGTTACTATAGTACCTTTAGGAAGACAATATACTTATCCTAAGTTGTCTATTAAGCTAGATAGGATCCTATTACTCTATAGTTTAAAGATACCTTATAAGCTATACGAATTAAAGAAAGGTAGAAGATAGTTACTATAGTCTATACCCTACGGCCTTTAATACTAGTATATAAAAGCGTATATAAAAGGGGTTTATTAGTTAGGGAGATAGGCGCTACTATAGTACACTCAAGTAAGTAAACAAGTACTATAGTAGACCTAAAGTAACGTGAATACGTGCACTATCTAAGGGCGTAGAGGGAGGGTACTAGTAGTATATAGGTAGTGCCTTAGGCCGGTAGATAGATAAAGGATACTAAGTTTCCCTTAGAAGAGGGGAATCCGTTATCTTATCCTAGTATATAGACCTACCTATCTATACCCTACGGCCTTCGATACTAGTACATAAAAGCGTATATAAAAGGGGTTTATTAGTTAGGGAGATAGGCGCTACTATAGTATACTTAAGTAAGTAAATAAGTACTATAGTAGACCTAAGCGAAGCCTAGCTAAGGCCCTAACTAATAGCATAGCGCGCTTAGCGAGTTAAGTCGATTAAGGCACTTTCTAGTAAATGGCGCTAGCAAAAGTAACTAATACGATAACGATAAGGCTATAAGGCTCTTAACTAGGTATCCGAGCTATTATAAGGCCCGTTTGTGTCCTCTAACTAAGCTTAAGTATCGCGTTATAGTTATTTACTAGGTCTATATATCTCTTGAATATATCCGACTTCTAGCGACCTAAGTATTAAAGCTTATAATCCGCGACGCCTCGTTATCTTACTATAATAGCTCTACCTTGTTAAAGTAAATGCCCTATATATCCTTACGCTTCTAACCTAAGCTCTTAAAGCCGCTTCTAAAGGCGATTAACGATAACCTATCTTAGAAAGGTACCTATAGAGAGTTTAAATAATAGAGCTATTAGTAGTTATCGATCGAGGTCGAAGAGCGCTCTTAGGTACTTAATAGTATACGTCTTAGTACCTATTACTACAATACGGACAATAACGCCTTACCTTCGGATATCCGTTTTTAAGCGCTTAAGATATACCGTAAGCTAGTCGTGTAGTTACTACGAGAACGCAATATCTAAGCGGATAATATTCTCTATAAGCTACCTCTTTAAGCTAATATATCTCGCTACGCTATATATTAATTCTTTTATTCTAAACAAGCCCTTCTATACTAGACACTAGTAGGCGTTAAAATTAGCCTCGTCTACGTTACGAGGGGATAGGAATAGGAGGCTCTCGAGTACTTAATCGGTAATAGGTTACCTATTATAATTGCCCCTAGTTAATAGGTTAAGGTATATAGCGCCTTGTAATATTCGGCGTATTATTAGTACTTCGAAGGTAGTAAGTAGAAGGCTTAAGTTAACGTATATAGCTCTAAGAGCGTCGATATAGGCGTATAGTAAGCGACCTAGAATTGCTAAGCTTCTAAACGACTTATAGACTATAAAGTCTTATAGGTTGTCTACTAAGTAAGGCTATAGCTAGCGTATATTAGAGGTATACTATATAGTGTATTATTTAATAACCGAGTTATACGAGACTCTTATAGTATTATAGGCGAGACCTCGGTATAGAAGTATAGCGTACTACTATGATTTTAGCTTAACCTCTTATAGATACTATTATAGAATACCGTTTAATAGCTCGTCTATATCTACGAGAGGTTAGTATAATAAGAAGCGGCGATAGTAAAGTTAAGTCGCGAGAGCGTATTAGCGAGAGCGTTATCTAATAATAATAGCTACAAGGAGTTAACGACAATATTATACTATAGTGTAATAAGAAGCGCCTCTCGTAGAAGATTAACTCCTATCTCTAAGCTAACGGTATACTTCGCGAAAGTATAATATACTAAGCGGTTATCTATATAGATAGTTAGGCGGCAATTAGACTACTTCTAACTCTAGTATTTAAATAAGTAAAGAACCGTATAGATCTTAGTAACCTATATGTCTTCCTTACTATTACGGTACGCGAAGGCATTTAGAAGCGATATCTTATACGTATTATTAATCTAGTTACTATCGCTATCGCGGTACTAGAAGCTACTTATCCTATAGTCGTAGGCGTCTATAAATAGGTAAAGCTATAGTAACCTTTTAGCGTCGAGTATACAAGAGCCGTTATAGTAACCGAGAGCTTAAAGCTACTATTATAAGTTAGTCTTTAAGGTACTCGGAATGCGGCGCTTAATCGTACGGCGGTTATTATAAGTAGTAAAGAACGGCTATAGTTTAGTATTAAAGGCTCTACCGAGGGGGATAACTCTAGCGTACTATAACAAGTAGCCTAATAGTCGTTAGACGTTGTCTATAGATAATAACGCGGCTTATAGCGCGTAGTTAATAACTTTAGCTACTCGAGAGCGCTTGTCTTTAGAGAGCCTAGTAACTATAGCTTATATATATAGTTCTATACTAATAACTTCTATAACGGAGCCTTGTACGTCCTTTTTATTATTACGTAGTACGCCGAGTTAATCGGTTAACTTAATCTATAGGCCCTTAATAGCTATAGTAGCGGCTTGTTAGACGTTACTAGGTAGTATAACGAATATAAAGTCGTCTAAGTAATAGAATGCTCGCACTTCTAAGTACGCCTATTTAAGGTAATATTCTAGTAGCTAATAAAGGCCTTCTATAAATAGGTTAAATATCTATAGCGAAGTATATATACTAAACGGGAGGCGGCTATCCTTGTAATATTAGCCTTGCTATTTAACCGCTAATAGGTACTATTATTATAGGGATATAGGGACGTTACGGAAGGTAGCCTTAATATCTCGTTTAATAATAATAGAGCCTCTACTATAAGTAGAACCTATATCGATAATTGCTTCGAATAAGACGTAAGAGATAGTACTATAGGCCTTTAGAATAGTATTATTAACTAAGTATCCTCGTAGAAACGATAGGTCGTAGATACAGTAGAAGCTACTATCGTACTTAGGTACTAAACCTTGCGGTAATACTACTAGGGTATAGCTATTATATGCCTATACTTCTACAAGTTAGTACTTATCTACTTCGTTAGCTAGCTAACCCGTAATTTCGAGGGGATCGAGGATAGCGAAAGCGTAATTATTACTATGGTTTTTAGGGTTAAAGCGATGCCTATCGAAGAGGTATACTTAGTAGCCAATATTAGCCCTATAAGTAATAATATAATAGAGCGTTTATAGAAGTAGTTAGTTAGGATAGTCTCGTAGGAGCGAGAGCTATAAGAAGGATAGAAATAGACTACATAGCGGATATAGTAGTAATATAGTCGTAGTAGCGACGTTGTAGTTAAGTAAGGTATTTAGGTAGATAGCTATAGTCGCGTTAGCCTCCGCTACGTCGATAATAAGAGCCTTGTCTATAGGGAGGCTATCTTTGTAGAGGAATAAATATTAACTCGCCTCTATAGAAGTCCGACGCTTCTTTAAAGAATAGTTATAGCTACTATAGTCCTTGTCTTTATACTATTTGTAAACGTGTATCGCAAAATACCTTCTAATTAGCTTTAGACTACTAAAACGATATATACTAGTAGTATTCTACAAAGAACATAGCTTGTCCTTATATTCTTCCTCTAGCTCTACCTTTATTAGTAGCGTTATCTACTCGCTCTATAGCCTCTTTAAAGGCGTGTCTTCTAGCGAGTAAGGTTGCCTTAATAATAGTAGTATTTATAGGCGATTAACGAACGATTAGTAAAAATTGCGAGTATTATATAGTAGTAATCTAGTCGACTTAATAATATCTATAATAAGCTATACTTCTAATAATAGATAACCTACTAAACGGGCGTCGTATATTAAGTTAATAGTAATCTCTCTTACTATTATCTATATATAATAGTCGTTATAAAAGTAGATCTAAGTCTTCTACTAGCTAAGCGTTTATAGTAGCGTTATAGGGCTTCTAGCTATAGCCTTATTATAGTACATCGTAAACAAGAACGTTTAAAACACGTCGAAGGCTCTTATTAGTACTATAATATTAAGAAGCGACGATAGTAAGATAGGGACTTTTATAATATCGTACTTTATAGAGATATCGTTCTACCTCTTTTCTTCCTTCTTATTAGGTTTATACCTACGCTATTCCTTTAGTAGGAGCTTAATTAAGTTATAAGGGTTAAATCTTAGATAGAATATATCGGTAATATAGGAGGTTTTAATAGAGCTATCGAAGCTATTCTTAATCTACGACTTAACTTAAGGACCTAACTTACGAGGAAGTTTATTAGTAGTAGGAATAGGTTATTAAACTAGTTATTATACCGGCGCCTACTAAGCTATTTAACCTACTAGAATCGGTACTAGGCCGAGCGTTTAATATAGTATCTACTAGTTCTACTACTCGGAAGTAGGGGCGTTAGCTACTAGGTACGGTAGATAGTTAGATAGTAGTTAAAAATTGAGTATAGCGTTAATATTTATATCTTCCTCTTATAGTTATTACGAGCGGCCGAATGTGTCTTGTAAAGATAAGAGATTAATGTCCTCTAGCAAATCGACTAGAAGGGTATTACTATAGCCGCGATCCCTACCTCTACGTAGTAGTATACTAACGCTAATTTACGTACTAGTAGGTATACGGAAGAAGTATACGAAGCGGCGAGCGATATTGTATCTACTTTAGCGATAGCCGTATCGATATACGCTTATATAGACTATATAGAAGCGGCACTATCGAGTATAAGGTTGCAATTGCTAGTAGTATATAGATAGTGCCTTAGGCCGGTAGGTAGATAAGGATACTAAGTTCCTCTTAGAAGAGGGGAATCTATTATCTCTTCCTAGTATACGGACCTACCTATCTTCTTAAATAGCGTATCTTTCTTCCCTCTAGCGATATATAGTAGAAGGACTTTTAATCTAGTATTTATCTTTATTCCTATTATTCTATAATAGTCTAGTATAACCGAAAGTAGCCCCTATCTAGTAGGTATCCTATTCTTTATATTAGTATAAAGTACGACTCTACTTCTAGTAGTAGCCTTAACGAGAAGGAGTTCTAGGAACTCTATCCTAAGCTATACTTAATAATTAGATATCTAGTTTTACTATACTAGAATATCTAGACTAAGATAGGCTTAGTTAATAGTAGTTAGGATAACTTGTTTAGTATTCTCTAGAACGAGGAAGTAGAGAGTTCCTAAGATACTATACCTCGCTATCTACTCGTTTAGTTTCCTAATTCTCGTAGGATTAGTTACTAAGTAGGTTAGGTAGGGCCCTAGAAGAATATAGTTATATCTATCTTTCCTATATAGAGAGCGTAAAGTACGTATAGTACTATAGAGACTTAATAGTATAAATAGTTTCCTATAGTATCCTACTACGTAATTATAATCTATAAGTTATAAGGTATAACTCTAGATTAGGCTATCGTTAATCTTAGAGAGAGATAGGTCTCGCCTAGAGTATTCTATATAGCTCTATCTAGAGTTAGAGCCTATAAAGACCTCGCTATTAAGTAAGACTTCTAAAAATCGGATATTACTTTTAGAATATTTAAGATTACGAAAGATAGAGACCTAGACTAGGTAGAATAGACAAAAGAACTTCTATCTCTTAATTTAGCTAGCCCTAGTACTCTACGTATCTAGGATACTATCTTTAGTTCGCTTAGAACTATATATACTTTATAAAGTAAGAGGACCTCCTCTATCTTATATATAATAGTTAATCCCTTCCCTATTTAATTTCTATCTCTAAATAGGATATCTTTTTAGGATACTAGGTAGAGGGATCTACTTAGAGAGGTTGTTAGATAGGATAGACTATAGGGAGGCTTACTATCCTTAGTCTTCCCTCTTAGATTACTAAAGTCTAGTCCTATACTACTACTAAAGTAAAGACTATTCCTAAGGATATATTAAGGAAGGCTCCTAGAAGAGTATCTTATAGCTAGTAGAATAGGAGGAAGTAGTTCTATACTAGAACTAGGATTGAACGAGGAAGATATTTGTATCTAGAGTATTAAGGAGTAAGGAATATATATTAGTAGTATATATAGAGGAGGAAAAAATTATAATTTTAGAGAGAATTCTACTTAGGAACTAGTTATTAGTTTAGTAAGGAATATAATTCTATATATAATATAGGCTCGAATATCCGTAACTATATAGACGCCCGGATCTAGTATATATAGTACAAAGAGAAAAAATGGTAGCGAACAATTAGAGACGAAGGGAAAACAGTTAGGAAGGGAGGGAGGACGAATGGAAAGTACTATGTACTAGGGCAGAGGAGGTGCTAAAGGTAGAGGATAGGAAAACCCCTAAGAGGGCATATAAGATAATGATCTTAGAACTCCTTAGAGGACTAAAAGCAATCCACAACTAGGCAAGCTATATGATTACGAAGGTAGCTAATATAGCCGTAGCAAAGATCACAAAGAAACAACAAGAGACAAGCCTAAACCACCGCACCTAGGTAGTAGTAGCTAGTTAGGAGGCGCCAAAACCCCCGAGGATAGTAGTTAGAGTCTACATTACGGACCTACAGGAGCAAAAAGAAATCTAAGGACTCTTAGGGAAAGAGATTGTAGAAAGAATTGTAGTTAAGGAGGTTATTAGGGCTAGAAACGAAGGGAAAGGGGTAATTAAGCTATTTACAGCCTAGGAGTAGGACAAAAAGAAGCTAGAAATACAAAAAGAATAGATAACCAAGATAGGGAAAACTATAAAGGTCTCCTAATAGCAGTTTATAATTATAGCCTATAGTATAAT
>LFZO01001360.1:0-11289 GCA_001578225.1 Pseudocercospora musae | reverse complement strand
GTTAAGAACGCCTCGCTCGCTTCCTATAGAGCTTTAATCGCGGTACTCTAAAAGCGTAGGTCGGCTTTATAATATAGTACTATCTCCCTAACGAGCTACTAGAAAGGAAGCTTGTTTATTAAGAGATCTATACCTTTAGTATTTTAATAGAACCGAATCTCCTAGAGGGCGACTATACCTTACTTCTACTTAAACTTCTTACTACTAGTATTGCTTTTAAAAGCGATGCTCTTCCTACGTCTTAACGCCTACTTTATAGGCCGTAACTAGCCTTTATATTATTTCTAAGGACTCTTAGTTAGAAGGCTCCTTATAGGTTTCTTCTAAGGAATCTATGTTTTCTAACTAATAGTATTACTAGTATAAATAGGTTATTCGTTAGTTTCCGCTATAGCTAAAAAAATTAGTACTAGTCTTAGACGGAATATAGGCTAACTTACCCTAACGAAGTCGTAGTTTTGTTATTTACGTTAGTATAGATAGAGATAATAATAGTATTCTCGGAAGAGAGAGCGACGACTTGCGATCTATTTCTTAGCTATTATCTTAGCGGTTTCTATCGTTAAAGGAACTAAAAAGTCTATCTAGATCGTCGATAATCGTATCTCTATAGAAAGGCATTTTTCTAGGATATAAAAGGAAGAAAGGGATAGATGAAAGAAGACTAGATATATATATAGGGAAACGTTATCGTAATAACATTTACGACTAACTTATAATAAATAGAAAAGCGACCGGCTATATAGCTAGCTATAGAGTAAAGGCCTACTCCGCCTCGGCCGTTATATCGTAAGATTCGCATATTAAAGAGATATACTTAGAAGAGCGTAGTATCTATAGAGAACTCTTTTTCCCTATTATAGATAGGATTTATAAGATAAGAAGCTAGTAGGGCTATAAGCTATACTTGTTCGAGTATAGTATAGATAAGGTAATAGCTACTTACCTAGAGCCGGCTATATAGCCCTAAGCTCTATATTACCTAAGACTAACGAAGTCCCTTTTTTCTAGACTAGCTTATAGTTACTTTACTTATTACTTATTAGTAGTTCCGCTAGTAGACGCTCTCTTTAGAGGTATTATAATTTGGTAGATACAAAGATATAGCGCTTAATTTAGGGCTATGCTTAGATAAATAGTATATACGCGTTATTATAGTATTATGTAAAAATGTCGAGGGATTAATAGGAAGATCGGTTCGAGCGAAGTAGCGCTATATATTATATAAAATCTTGCTTACTACAAGATCGAATACTATAGTTCCTCTTACGAACTCCTTTTTACTTTAATCGATAGAATTTATTAGAAATGAAGTTAGGGGCGCTATAAGCTATACTTGTTCGAGTATAGTCTAGGTAAGGTAATAGTAACTTACCTATAGCTAGCTATATAGCCGGCTAGCGACTATGAAATAGACGAAGAATATACTATTACTATTAACTTCTAGTAAGCCGTATTACTTACTCGAGCTTGCTACCGAGCTAAGAAATCGCATCTATAAATATACCTTAATAAAGGATCGAAGGGCATAGTATCTATAATAGACTCTTTTTTACTAATATCGATAGACTTCTTTAGATATAACGCTAGAGGCGCTATAAGCTATACTTGTTCGAGTAAAGTATAGGTAAAGTAATAACTCCTTACCTATAGTCGGCTATATAAATAACTAACTTAATAAGATATAGCTATATATCCTCGCTATCTCGATCTATCTAAATCTAGTCGAGGATAAGGTTTGTAAGGGGCTCGAGGAGATCGTCGCTATTTAGTCGTAGTAGTGTTTACAAGATCTAGTTACGAAAGAGCCCTATAGACTTAGTAAAGATAGAAGGCTAGTAGTAATCGGTATAGTAGACGCGGTCTATTTATATCAAGACATCCGTTAGTATACCTATATAGACCTAGTAATCCTACTATACTATCTTTAGCTCTATTAGAAACCTTTCGCCTACCGTAAGTTACTCTAAAACTATAAGATAAGAAACTAGAGGCGTAGTAGGCTATACTTGTTTAAGTATAGTATAGGTAAGGTAACAATTGCTTACCTATAGCTAGCCGGCCGTATACCGACTAATAGATTAGCGGACTATTAAACGATAGTATCTATATAAGAGATAGTATATATAATAATACATATTCCGAGACTATCGAGAGGGAAGAGTATCTTTAACTTATTATAGATAACTCTTTATATATCCTTGAATTGAATCTTCCTTCCTATATCAAAGGCGTAGACGAGCTATAAGGCCTATTTAGTCTTCTACTTTAGCGTACTATTATTGTCTAGGTAAGGTAATAGCTACTTACCTATAGCTAGCAATATAGCTAATCGTTTTTCTAGCTTAACCTCTAGTTACTTAAAACTTTACTTAATACTTATCGGTAGTTACGTAGTAGCGCTATATATTATATAAGATCTTCCTTTGTATCTTTTGTTATACTTTTCTATCCTTAGGTTTATTATCGTCGATAGAATTTATTAGAAATGAAGTTAGGGGCGTTGTTAGCTATAGTTATTCGAGCGTAGTCTAGGTAAGGTAATAGCTACTTACCTATAGCTAGCTATATAGCCGGCCGTTTTTCTAGCTTAACCTCTAGTTAATTTACTTAATACATATCTATAGTTGCGTAATAGTACTATCTATTGTATAAGATCTTCCTCTATATCTTTTATTATACTTTTCTATCCTTAGCTTCATCGTCGTTAATAGAATTCATTAGAAATGAAGTTAGGGGCGTCGTTAGCTATAGTTGTTCGAGCGTAGTCTAGGTAAGGTAATAGCTACTTACCTATAGCCGGCCGTGTAGCCGGCCGTTCTTCTAGCTTAACCTCTAGTTAATTCACTTAATGCTTATCTATAGTTGCGTAGTAGCGCTATCTATTATATAAGATCTTCCTCTATATCTTTTGTTATACTTTTCTATCCTTAGCTTTATCGTCGTTAATAGAATTTATTAGAAATGAAGTTAGTAGCGTCGTTAGCTATAGTTATTTAAGCGTAGTCTAGGTAAGGTAATAGCTACTTACCTATAGCCGGCCGTATAGCCGGCCTTTTTTCTAGCTTAACCTCTAGTTAATTTACTTAATACTTATCTATTGTTGCGTAGTAGCGCTATCTATTGTATAAGATCTTCCTCTATATCTTTTATTATACTTTTCTATCCTTAGCTTTATTATCGTCGATAGAATTTATTAGAAATAAAGTTAGTAGCGCTACAAGCTATACTTATTCGAGTATAGTCTAGGTAAGGTAATAATAACTTACCTATAGCTAGCTATATAGCTAGCTAGCGACTATTAAATAGACGAAGAATGTACTATTACTATTAACTTCTAGTAAGCTATATTACTTACTCGAGCTTGCCGCCGAGCTAAGAAATCGCATCTACGAATATGCCCTAATAAAAGGGTCGAATAGTATAGTATCTAAAGCGAACTCTTTTTTACCGTTATCGATAGAATTCCTTAGATACGAAGTTAGGGGCGCTATAAGCTATACTTCTTCGAGTATAGTCTAGGTAAGGTAATAGCTACTTACCTATAGCCGGCCGTATAGCTAGGCGTTTCTCTAGCTCGACCTCTAGTTACTTTACTTAATACTTATCGGTAGTTACGTAGTAGCGCTTTGTAACGTAAAAGATCTCCCTTTATATATACTAAAGAACGCGGTATCTATAGCGAGCTCCTTTATACTATCGTTAATAGAATTCGAGAGATAGGAAGCGAGAGGCTCTATATACTATACGTCTTCGAGTATAGTATAGGTACAATAATAACTTCTTACCTATAGCTAGCTATACTATATCTCCTAACTATTTCTCCTTAAAGCCTACGACCTTCTAATATAGCTCTTAGCTCTTCTTATTTAATAGGATCTTGTATACTATACAATATAGCTCTTTAAATAAGAGTATAGATATATTCTTAGTATAGAAAGTATAGTAAAGAGTAAAGTAAATAATATATACTCTATACGTCGGATAGATCTTAGTATAGCCTCTACCTACGAGCGAGGTTATATCGCCGTCCTTCTTTCTTTATCCCTTAGCGCCGCTAAATGTATCTATCCTATAAGTATAGAGATAGAGGAGTAGGTATTACATAATGTTTAGCCGCTACCTCCTAACTATTTCCCCTTAAAGCCTACGAATTGCAATTTATTAGATTAGAAACTAGAGGGGCTATAGGCTATACTTATGCAAGTATAGTATAGATAAGGTAATAGCTACTTACTATAGCTAGCCGTATAGCTAGCTAGCAACTATGGGATAAATAGAGTATATATAGTAGAGTAGATAGCGTACTTTATTAAAAACTTGTATAGTTAGCTCTCGGGTTAGTATAATAATAAGGACAACTAACTATATATAGATAGCGAATTGTATCTATATATAGTGCCTAGAGCTCGGTATAGATCTAAGGGACTTTACCTAGCTAGCTATAAGGCTAGCTATATTAATTTATTAACCTTGCTATTTATAGACCCTCTTTTTAGGATTCCTATCTAGATCCCCTTAATATCGCTTCCGCTTTCGCTTCGAGGGCTTATTGCCCTCCTCCTCGTTATTACTAATTAATTAGATAGAAGGGCTAAATCGAGTATCTTCTTCCTTATCCTAGTTCTTACTCTCCTCTTCCTTAACCCTTACTTCCTCTCTAAGCAAGTTATCTAACATTATAGTATAAGGGTTATTCTTCCCTTAATATTTCTTCTATATTAGGAAATTCCGATTAATTATAATTATCTCAAAGACAGTTAGACTATATATTCGATTGTATTAGTACTAATACCGCCTAATACTAAACGAGTACTCTATTCCGATTCCTATCCTAAGGATTACTAGGATATCTCGAGTAATTGTAGCGACTATTAGATAGCTCTCGGCGATCCGAGACTATATCCCTAATATATTATCCTCTAAGAAATCGTTTACAAGATAGGATAAATCTAATTCTCGTTAGCTTATAGCTTATAGTAATAACTATACTAAAAGTAGTACTTACTTTGCCTTCGATATATCTCGAGTTCGTCTAGAGCTCCCCTTACCTCGATCTCGTCCTATTTAGGGGCCTAGGTACTAAATATAAATAATGTTCGCGATTTCTTAACCTTCTTCCGTAGTTACTAGCCCTTAGCTCTATATACTATATAATTAGAGTATTCCTCGATAAGCTCCTTTAATACCGACTAGTAGTACTCTTCCTATTTTAGTTTATCCTTCTACTCGTCCTATTACTAGAATTTAGTCTTCTATATTAGATAAAGGAGGACTACGATACTATAGATATCGCCGAAGGTCTCGAAAGTAGCCGAATAATATTTATTAAGCTTTTATTCTAATACTATAAGTACCTTCGTTATAGTAACCTTCTAGGGAATACTTTTTTTGCTTAGCTTCGTTATAGATCGATCTAGTTTATTAAAGAGCTAGTTGTAATACCCGAGTACCTAATAGATCGTTAGTCCTTAGGTCCTACCTATTATGTTCGTAACGATAGCGTATAGCCTTATAATCGAAACAAGATATTTAGCCTATCTCTACTCTACCTTAGTTAAGGCTAGCCATTCGATGCCTTAATCAATGTAGTACTAGTCTACTATATAGCATAGTTTATATACTTAGACTAGTATATAGAATAACGAGTCGAATCTAGTCTTAACGTCCTAGGTTAATCGAAGTAGTCGTTTCGGAGGCTAGGATTACTATTTCTTGTTCTAAGTAATACTTTTACTATTAATCCGAGGCTTATCTATAAGGTTTGTCTAGATAAGTATAAACGCGTACTATTGCTATAAGCTAGAGTTACTATAGATTACTATCTAGCGGATCTAGATTAGTTAGTTAAGAAAACTAGTAGCTAGCTATATAGCTAGCTATAAGTACTAGTAGTACTTACTTTATAAACAACTATAGTAAGACTCTATTCCTTAGAGGGTTTTATAGCTATCTTTGAAGTACTTAGCTTATCCTATACTTTCTTTTCGTTTAACATCTTCTACTATTCGTTATTCTAAAATACTAGCTTCAATTTCGTAAATAGTACCTAGATAGCGATTTGTACTATATAGGCTAGATAGGGAAACTTCTTAGGAGAGGGAATTGTTACTCTTATATCGAATAGTAGGTCTATATCTATCGACTCTATCGCGAGACTAGTCGGGTCCTTAGACCTAGAATCGTTCTCGTATTCCTCCTTAGTATCCTCTAATAGCCTAATAGATAGCATTGTTTATATCGCGATAGTTAAACTAAGTTTCTCGACCGCTTCTTATCTAAAATTAGTATTAGTATAAGATAGCTACTAAGAGGGCTACCTACAAGTTTTTATAGAGCGTTTTATTATTACTTACGTTATCTATCGTAATAGCAATTAGCTTAGTATAAACTCTAACTTACTCTAGCGCTTTTTAGACTAAACCTACTATATTCGCTCTAGAGTAGGTTCCTATAATTTTAGGGAATCCGATTATTAACTCGTAGTATTTCTATTACTTATCGATAAAATAAAGCATAATAGAGAGGAATAATACCTACATCGTCCTATTTAACTAGCCGTTAATTGCGATCGCTACTCGGTTAGCTAGTACTACTAGATCCTTAATCTCTTTAATAGCGCTCTCTATATTTTATACAAAATTAAATACTTACTAAGAGAAACGGGGATAGATTGTTAGTAAGGTAGTAGTACGTTTTTTAGACCGATTCCCTCTCGAAGAAGTCTTCTAGAAGTCTATTAACGATAATTATCTTATTTACTAGTTATCGGAAATCCTCGAGACTATATTCGCTAGCGTTAACTATATGCGTATCTTTCTTTCCTTACTATAATATTATTAGACTTATTTATTATATCCTAAGAAGCTAGCTATAGGGAAGTACTCTTACCTTAGTCCAAAATTCGGTATCTATCTCCTCCTATCGACCCCCCTATACTAAACGACACTTTTAAGTCTTCAAATGCTTCGTAGTAGTAGTATTACTATCCCTAATTAATAGATGCTTTATAACTAGCCTATAGAAATTACATATTACTACTAGCTAACCCTTAAGCCTATCGAGTATAGTAACTATTCTATATATAGCTTCTTTAGTTAAATACTTCTAGATAAAACTATTCCTATCCTTACTCCCCTAATTAATAGGAAACTTCTAGATATTCTATAGCTTCTAAAGCGAGGGATAACTAGAGTTTTTTACTATATTCTACTAGGTCTTTCGGACCTATTAATAAAAAGGCTCGTAATATTCCTTCTTCTAGATATAAACATTATCCCGTTTATCGAAGATAGCCGGATTAATAAGTAATAGGGCCCTTAATAAGGTGTTCTTAGGAGAGAAGAGATTTCGTCGGGCTATCGATACTAAAGATTAATAAGAACGTTAACTATCTCTACTAAAGGACTAATCCCCTATTAGACTACTTCTTATTCGAATAGTCGATAGTGAGGTATTATTTCGTCTTCCTAGAGGACTTTAGATAGATAGACTTAAGGCTCTATTGTTTCCTCCTTATACTTAAGATCTAGTCTATACTTCTAATAACTATCTAGAGTATAATTGTAACCTTATTATTCGTAGGCTTAGTAATGAACTAGCGTTTAGGATAGTAGGAATATTAAGGAGGTTAGTATTTAGAGGTATAGTAGCTTATAGATATAGCAAAATAGTAACTTTAATAGCAATCTTAGGATTAACGACCGAGAGTCCTAAGAAGCTTTAATAGTCGGATAGATTACTATTAAAGTAAGAAAGAAAGGTAAAAAGGTCCGAACTATAATTTAAAATTATAGATAGCTAGGTACGAGACATAATTTCAATAATATAGATAGCTAGGCTAGTAAGAAGAATAGAAATTCCGGGATATATAGTCGCGTATTTATAATCTTTATTTTAGTAGTTATATAAACTACTATGCGAGCTAGTCTATAGCTATCTACTCGGCATCTTGCATAACTATATCTTTAGTCGTCTACTATACTCTAGTAGTATCTACTACTATATAAGTAGAGCGTATATAGTCTATAGCTACTTACCCTAAGCTAAGATATATTCTATCTTTCGAATTACTAAGATATATCGTTAAGAGGTACGTTAGCTTCAACATTCCCTCATAGCTTAGCTTAGCTAGAATCTCATAGTATAGTACTATTGTTTAAAGTAGCGGGGTCCGTGTACGTCTAGGGGATTATACCTTCTTGACTTTTTGCCTTACTCGCTCTCAATAGGAATACGATTATCTACTAGCAATTCGGGTACGTTGTACGCGATAGACTCTACTTAGATTCTAGTAACGAAGGTAGAAAGAAGTAGAGAATCTAACCCCTAGTCGTGTATAGACCCCGCTACTTCAAAAAATAGTACTATACCTATTTATCTCCTCTAGCTACTTCCTCTCGATATCGAAGTAATAGTAGAGAGCTTTTACTCTACTACGTTCTAGGCATACTATATCCTTAAAGTAGTAGTAGTAGAGATTATAGTTCTAAGGCTAGTAGCTAGGCTAATCTAAGCGAAGCGTACTCCTAAAGTATAGTAGAAAGCTTTTATCCTATATATTTATGTTTCAGACCTTCTTATATCTCTCCTAGATATATCTAGTTATAGGTTAGTTATCTATCTTAGGATAAGAGGACGATGGCAGCGAACAATTAGAGACGAAGGGAAAACAGTTAGGAAGGGAGGGAGGACGAATGGAAAGCACTATGCGCTAGGGTAGAGGAGGTACTAAAGGTAGAAGATAGGAAAACTCCTAAGAGGGCATATAAGATAATAATCTTAGAACTCCTTAGAGGACTAAAAGCAATCCACAACTAGGCAAGCTACATAATTACGAAAGCAGCTAATATAGCCGTAGCAAAGATTACAAAGAAATAATAAGAGACAAGCCCAAACTACCGTACCTAGGTAGCAGTAGCTAGTTAGGAGGTACTAAAACCCCCGAGGACAGTAGTCAGAGTCTACATCACGGACCTATAGGAGCAAAAAGAAATCTAAGGACTCTTAGGGAAAGAGATTATAGAAAGAATTGCAGTTAAGGAGGTTATTAGGGCTAGGAACGAAGGGAAAGGGGTAATCAAGCTATTTATAGCCTAGGAGTAGGACAAAAAGAAGCTAGAAACACAAAAAGAATAGACAACTAAGATAGGGAAAACCGTAAAGGTCTCCTAATAGCAGTTCATAATCATAGCCTATAGCATGATAAGGAGCTTTAAGGAAGAATAGGATATCGGAAACCTATAGAGACAAAACTAAGCTATATGCCTAGGCCTAAAGATTACAAAGGTAGCATAGATTAAAAGGAAAATCGAAGAGACTAAGAAGNAGTTAAGGAGGTTATTAGGGCTAGGAACGAAGGGAAAGGGGTAATCAAGCTATTTATAGCCTAGGAGTAGGACAAAAAGAAGCTAGAAACACAAAAAGAATAGACAACTAAGATAGGGAAAACCGTAAAGGTCTCCTAATAGCAGTTCATAATCATAGCCTATAGCATGATAAGGAGCTTTAAGGAAGAATAGGATATCGGAAACCTATAGAGACAAAACTAAGCTATATGCCTAGGCCTAAAGATTACAAAGGTAGCATAGATTAAAAGGAAAATCGAAGAGACTAAGAAGCAGTCCTCCCTAATTATCTAGGTAGGGAGTGTAGAGCAAGCTAACATAGTACTAGACTAAGGGCTGTTCTAGGACTTTGAAAGATTGGAAATAGAGGTACATAGAAGCAACTATAGGATAATGTAGTACTTCAAATATTAGCATTATAGACACTTAGTAGCTAAGTATACAAAGACAACCAACACCTGCTCCTACTATATAGGGAACTACTAGGTCAAAGAATGCAAAGCATACAAAGGGGAAGTAAGATATGTATGCTATACCAAAAGATACCCCTCTTAGGCAAAGGAATGCCTAGTAAGAATGTAGATAGCTAGGAAGGCAAAGGAAGCCAGAGTCAACACACCAACAAGATACATAACAAGCTAGGGCAGCTAGGCGTAGAGGTAACCTAGCTAGGTACTACAAAAGAGGTCAAGATAGGATAATGGGTTCACATTTAGGGCCTTACTAGTACTAGAGAGCTACTAGCAACTAGGGAGACCAAGATACCTAGACATCGCAGGAAAGGAAGTAGGGTAGAAGAAGCTTAGTTAAATACTAGTTTAAAGTAAGGAAAGGCTAAAGGAAAACCTATAGGGAAACGATATAGATGAAACCCAATAAATAGTGCAACAACACTAAACATTATATAGTACAATGTTAATAAGAGCAAAGATAAGGTATAGAGGAGCTTCCTTTAGGTACTAAACCCAAAAGAACATTACATTATTGCAATCTAGGAGCCCTAGCTTAACCTACACATAAAGAGACTAGCAACTGTTAAAGACCTAAGGTACTATCCAATTATCCACAACTAGGGAGCCCTAAGGACATACATCTACATTAGTAAGGAGATAGCTATAGAAACCTAGCAGGCCATACTACAAGAGGATAGGGACCTAACATTAGTTTAAGTAGAAACATCCTAAGGTATACTCCAAGTCTACTGCATATACAACCCACTACTAGACTCAAGGAGCAGTACCTAACTAAAAACCCTAGAAAGAATACCTAGAGTTATCTAGGGGAACACCTACTAAGTCCTACTTAGAGATTTCAACCTCTACCATCCCCTCTAGGGCTTAGACTTTACCCTAGCCCATTACTTCCTAGTAGGAAGGCTGATTGATATATTGGAGAGGGAAGAAATAGAAATTGTTACCCTAAAGGGATTAGTTACCTAGGAAGTAAAAGGAAGCAGTAGCATACTAGACCTATACTTTGTATTACATTAGATTAGGAATAGGATTATAAGATGCAGGGTTAACTAGGAACTGGAAGAATCATTAGACTACTTCCTAGTACAGGTTGAGCTAAATGTCTAGGCCAATTAGGAATAGGAACTAGAGGAAAGGCTCAACTAGAAGGGGGCCTAATAGGATAGGATTAGGGAGGAACTAGAAATGGACCCAAAACTAGAAGAACTCTTAACAAAGTACCTACTAAAGCTAGAAGACATCGACAAGGTAGTAGAAGAACTAATAGGAATCCTGAGACAGGTAGCTAAAAAGCATACCCTAGTAAAGAGACATTTACTATACTAGCAACTATACTAGACTAGTAAGTGTATAAGGAAAGTCAAAGTAGTAAGGAAGGCTAGGAGGCAGTAGACATAAACCTATACCTAGGAAGCATAGGACAACTACAACAAGGCCTACTAGGAAAAGAAGATCTAGATTAAGAAAGA